>CAUYPK010151801.1:0-20498 GCA_963574355.1 Loris lydekkerianus
CTATTTAACCCACAACTATATAACCCACAGCTTAATTACCTGTTAAGCTATGGTTTTCTGCACTTTATTTAAAGTTTTAAAGTTGTTGTTGCTAGTTTACAGTTTTTCTTTAGCAATAAATATTGAAAAGCATTTAACCTATTGATTCTCAATTATTGTAATTGTTTTGGGTATATATTTTTATTTTTGAAATTTACCAGTGGCTGCTGCATTTTCCACCTCGGCTTATACTCGAGTCACTAAGTTTTCCCAGTTTTTTAGGGTAAAATTAAGGGGGTCAGCTTATACTCGGGTCGGCTTATACTCGACTATACACACTATTTAAATAACTCCTACAAATCATTAAGAAAAAAGATAAATAGTGCAAAAGAAAAAAATAGCTAAATATATAAACAAGTAAGTCAGCATTGCTACTATAGTGGTGAGCATAGCTGCCTTTCAAACAAGTAAGTCACATAGGAAGAAAGCCTCCAGATTCATGAAAAGATGTTAAACTTTACTTATACTCAAAGAAATATAAATTCAAACACATAAAATTCTATTTTATACTCAGAAGATTAGGATAATACTAATGATAAGCTGTTATATGGGAATACAGTAAAGTTAAACTTATGGATCCTCTGTAATCAAACGAGTCCACTGTCAGTTGTCTGCCCTAGAGGAACTTGAACCCAGACGCAGCATTCATATGAAAAGTGCATATTGTGCACCAATTGTGATACAAGAACTCTATAAACACTAAATGCTTATCAGGAGAATAGTTACATAAATTGCTTTACAGTTATGTAATTAGATATTTGTGTACTCTATACTTAATCATTGTGTATTTATAAATAAATGAAAACTATATTTACCTGGAAAAACTCTAAATAAAAACTTTGATTTTATAAAAGCATGGTCTAAAAAAATATGCCATATAGCATCACTGTGTCAATGTGAAGTCTCACAGAATCAGAGTAAATATTGCAAAAATATATGTTGTTTCTGAATGAATACAAATGTGACAATATAAAAACGGACTGTGAGAATACAGTACATACTAGCTTCGGGGTAACATTTACTAGTTGGGAAGATGAGAGAGGAATGAGATGGGGTGCCTCTAATCAAATAGATATTTTGATTATATTTTTAAAAGCTAAAGGGAATATAAAAAAAAGTTAACATTTATAAACTGTGGTTCATGTTCATACATGGATAGCTGATATATAATTTTCTAAACTTTTAGTAGACTTGAATGATGTAGTATACACAATGGAGACAAAGAAAGAAAGAAAAAAGGCCAAAGAGACAGGAGGGAAGGGGAAGGGGAAGGAGTGGCCAGGAGGAAGTGGAACATGGTCCTGGAGGTGGACATCCTGCATGCTAGTGGTGGCAGCCAAGTGTGATTTAGTAGGAGGAGCTTGGCTCTGGGCTCAGGTAAATGTATATTCATTCTAGCTTTCTTCAACTTGGATGAATTACTATGTTAGTACTCTGGATACCTATCTATAAAATGGATAGATTAAAATTTAACTGTGAAAGTGTTCTGTGAAGAATAAGTAAAGGAATAGATGTAAAATACCCAGAGCAGTGCCCACCAATACTTACTGAATGTGCTATGTACGAATAGTAAAGTCCTCTTTCTCTTCTTTTGTATAACCTGGATCTTTATACCCTCAATAAATCTCCAACAATTAAAAAAAAAAAAAAAAAAGGTGGGAAACAGTAAAGTCTGTGCAGAAAGTCTACTACCTTAGTCACCAGGTAGAATTGAATTCCTTCTTCTGATTTTTTTTTTTTTTTTTCATTTCAGTAAGAGTAATTTTGAAAAGAGATTAAATGCCCTTGGTATGAGGGAAGATGCAGACTATAGTGAAAATTGTGGGGCTTCAGTTTCTACTGAAGTATCCATTTGAAAAGTAGCTGAGGAAGTTCCCATGCCTTTGCATTTAAGCTTGAGTCACTTATTTAGAGAATCATGGCTCAGGCCCTTCACCCTTAGTTGTTAATGGCCTTACTTTGAAGGACTGAATGGAACAGCAGTAGGGTCAATTGCAGACTCAGTGACAAGAATTAAAGCACAGAGCTCCCTAATGAGATCAGTGCTTATTCCTTGTGGTTCAAGGAACACTGTGGTTAATAGTTTACAGCCTGCAGGGTCAATCCTCTGGCAGAAGCTGAGTTAACTTAGGCATTCCCTGGGCTGGATAAACAACACTGTCTGTAGTAGGAAGCTTGACTCTCCTTTTATCATGCCAGAAAATTCTTGGAATGTAGCCAAGTTCTGATATTTATGGTTCCATAAGCATTTGACTCTGAAATGTCTTGAAATTCTGGAAAATGGCCATTGGTCAGTTGCTAATTCACAGCAGTAGAAGCAAAAGCCACGCTTTAGGAGAGAGGGGAGGGAAAGGGAACAGCTCATGACGACTGTGTGATGTCTACTTATGAGGTAATGTATATGTGCATGTTTATTGTATGCACACTCACAGGAAAGCCCTATATGTGCATTTTCACACAGAGATGCTACAATGGTAACAGAAATACTTTAAACAATTAAAAATTACAAAAGAAAACCATTTTCCTTTTCTCTGTAGAAAAGAAGAAAGAAATGGCTTAAGATCTTTACCAACATAGTGGATAAAATAGTCTAATTTATATAGGCTTCTGTCCCAACATAAACACACTTTGTTGAGCTCTTTAGGTTGAAAGGAAGCCTGAGAGAGTCTTTCATCTATTTCTCTCTTCTCTACACTAAAATGGGTCTTCAATGCAACCAAACAATTGTTTATTATTTTTTTAGAATTGGGAAAAGAAGATCTTGTAAACTTTTTTGGACATAACGTGTCCATTTCTTAAAAACATTCCTCCATTTTGAAATCCATTACTGCCTTCTAAAGATTTTTAAATTAAGCATAGAGAATCACATTTGTTATCTAATAACTGAACCAGGAGTGGTGATTGCGTACATTTTCTAAATGTTCCGTCTCCAGGGTAACCTGTTTCTTACTGACAGGCTGGAGGGGCTGGAGAGAAGTGAGAGGATGGAGACAGGATGAAATCGCATCCAAGGATGAGGTGGCCACTGGCTGATGGATCGATTCTAGCAAGAATAAAACAATTCATAGAAATCAATGCCAGTGACCTGAAGGTGCATCTCAGAATTGCTGCCGTGCTAGAGGTGAGTTGCAGACATTGCACTGTTTCTCTCAGTAACAAAACACTAGCACTCAATAGTCAGATTAGAAACTACCCATTAAACCTGAATTCTGTGATTTAAACTCACCCACAAATCTTTAGCAGGTTAGCCTGATCTATGAAATCTAGGCAGGCAGTAGAGAAATCAGAACCTCAAGATGATAACTACCATCTTGCTAGGAGTTTCTGATGTTATTCAACTAAGAGATGGCATCTCGTTTCCAGAGCATTTGAAAATATCCAACCTGCCTGCATAAGGATGTTCTCGCCTGGGAGGTGGCCCAAGATTGAACAGAGCTGACTGATTTGCACAGGCCAATTCAAGGTGGAAACCACCCCCAACATGTCAGCATTGTGCATTTGGCACTTACAGAGGGTGAAGTGACACAGGGCAGAGGTGCCTCAGTGTCCAGAGCTTACAGTAGTTTGAAACTTATTCTCAGCTGTATGGAGCTCAGTGACTAATGAATTTATACATGTTGGCCCTTTCCTGCCATTATCTTGTTCCCTATCCCTCTTCCCTTTGTCACTACTGCAGCAGGGTAACAGAGCTCCTGAACTGAGAGAGCTGGGCCACCTTGCAGATAACGCAAGTGCAGAGACAAAATGCTCACTAGCACCTGGGCAAGGACACGGAGCAGTCACTACATACCCAGCACTGTGCTGCATGTTGACATTTAAGCTCCACAGCCTCCTAATTACAAAGCGTGATTACTGTCATTTTCATTCTAAGGTTGAGAAAACTGAGGTTGGGAAGAGAGCTTATTCAAGGGTATGCGGTGAATGAGTGGTATGCTCGGGAATCCAACCTGGAGAGCATTGTCTTGAATTCCACACTCTTATGACCATATTCTAAAGCCTAAGTTTAATCAGACTTTGTCATATGCTAGATGTGGAAATTTGGACCAGAGTCTCTCTGAATGTCGGTCTTCTATAAAATGCGATAATTATTCTGGTTTTTGAAAGAATTTTTCTAAGTCTGTAAGAGGCACTGGGCAACTTACTGGGATACATAATTGAACAAAAAAGGGAGTGGGGGAAAGGTAGAAATGTTTAAAGAAAAAAAGCTAAAAAGATAAAAAAGAAACAAAATTAAAATGTTTCAGAGTACAGAAAAAGCCATGCATAGAATAACTAAGAAGATATTATAACCCAACTGTGTATGGAGAGTATGAATTTTTTTTTTTTTTTTTTTTTTTTTGAGACAGAGTGTAGTGGCATTAGCCTAGCTCACAGCAACCTCAAACTCCTGGACTCAAGAGATTCTCCTACCTCAGCCTTCTGAGTAGCTGGGACTACAGGTGCCTCTGAGTATCAATTTAGATTGAATGGTCAGAGAAGGCCTCCCATGAAGATGACATTAGACTTACTGAGATTTTAATAATGAGAACATACCCTGTGTGTGAAGTCCACTCCTAAGAACATTTGTCAAGGAAGAAAGTGGGGGAATGAGACTCATGGACTCTAGAGGCTAATCTGGGACTCCCCAGCCTCTAGAGTGGCTGATTGATTTAAAAAATAATAATCTATTGGCTAAATGCAATTTTTGGTGCAAGCAAGAAAGTCCAGATTTCCATAAACAGTAAGAAAGTCTTCAGTGTAGAAATCTAGCAATGTAGAAACTGAGTGATGATGGGTGTGGAAAGGCTTTAGAAACACTAAAGTGTTAAACAAGGATTTGGGGGAGGGGGTGAGATAGGGTATTTGTTTTGGCTTCATTTAATTTTGTTTCTTTTTGTCCATCTCTCTTTCATGGGAGGAAATAATGTAATTTGACGTGGTTGGTGGTCAGAAGCATTTATTCTGAGGAAACACCTTGGTGGTATTGTGAGGCTCTAATGCTAAGCCCTTAAAAACCCTCATTAATTCATCCAGCAAATGATTATCAAGTGTTGTGGCAGTCATGACAGTCATTGCCCTTATATTTCTTGCTAATGGTACCCCAATTCTTTTGCAACATCATATGCTCAGGTCCAAACAGCATGCTAAGTTCCACAATATCCTAGCATCCTTCCAAGTAGGGAAGACTATATGACCCAGTTCTGGAAAACAAGATATAAATGGAAGATTTCTGAAGAAAAGTAAGCTTTCTAATACAAAAGTGCCTTGCTGACCTCCAGCTGCAGGGCAAGCAACTGATGGGGCCCACAGCTGCTGTGCCCTGACATCCATCTGGTCATTTCCTCGGTGCCCTTCCTTCCCCAGGTTGCTCCCAGCTTCTGGGTGTGGCAGGGACACTGAGACAGACCCATTCCTGGGAGAAGGGGGATTCCTGTGACTGGCAACTCTGGCTGAGGCCTCCCTGACAGTCTTGCCAAACTGGATCACAGTCTAAGATGCATTCGCCTGCTACGGTTTGAATGTGTATTCCCTCTAAGATGCATTCGCCTGCTACAGTTGGAATGTGTGTTCCCTCTCCAACTCATGGTAGAGTTTAAGCCCCAGTGCACTAATGCTGGGAAGTGGGGGCCTGGTGAGAAGTGTGAAGGTCATGACACTTCCTCATAAATGATTTAAAGCCTTGACAAAGGGGCTGTCAGAAGCAGACTCTCTCTAGGCTCTTCTGCTCTTCTGCCAGGTGAGACACAAGGCTTCCCCCCTGCAGACAATACAAGATTCAAGGCACGTCTTGGAAGCAGAGACCGAACCTGACAGCACCTTGGTAATGGACTTCCCCACCTTCAGAACTTGAAGCCAACACATTTCTGTTCATTATAAATTACCCAGGCTCAGGTATTCTGCTACTGCCACACAAATAAGACTCAGTATCACTCACCTTTTCTTCTCTTTCTTTCTCCTGGAGTCAGATTTGCATTGTAGCCTGACAATTCTTCCAGCCTCTCCCAATTTTCTCTTAAGGGCATTTCGTACTCTACTCCAGGTGTCCTCAAACTGCGGCCCACGGGCCACATGAGGCAGTGTGATTATATTTGTTCCCGTTTTGTTTTTTTTACTTCAAAATAAGATATGTGCAGTATGCATGGGAATTTGTTCATGGTTTTTTTGGGTTTTTTTTAAACTATAGTCTGGCCCTCCAACAGTCTGAGGGACAGTAAACTGGTCCCCTGTTCAAAAAGTTTGAGGAGCTCTGAATCCTGTTTTCAGAGACTTTACATATATTTTATCTACACTTAATAATGACTCTGTGAACTAGTTATTATTTTTCCTTTTTTACAGATGAAGTGCTACAATCAAGTAACATATATGAGGCAGAGCAAGGATTCAAGCCCAGGGCAGGCGAAGTGAGACGCCTTTGGCCTCTGGGAGTCGCCTCACAGCACAGACAGGTGAGAAAAACCCTCACAGGGCCTCAGCCAAAGCATATGACCACCTAACCGGAATTTCCTTTTTGCTTCTGTTTTATTCTCTAGGTACAGAGTTCACTCACCTGTTCTGAAGCTGTCCAAATAATTAAATTTCCATCCACTCCAGGACTGGATTTGTGGTGGGTCTAGGGAAGCCAGGTAGGACAATGTTGCTTTTTCCACTTTACTCAAGTCATATTTATTGTTTTGACAGATTGGGACTCACCAGTCCATCTGAGGCTCAGTCTTTCAGGTGAGACCCATGCCCCCCTGGTAGGGAAGACAACAGACCTGGTAATACTCTTCAAAGTATTCTGTGGTGTTTTGAGGGTAGCACTTTCTCGACCAATACCAGAAAACACGCTGTGGGCAAGGCTGCTCCGCACAGGTGGGCATTGCCAGGGCCTGACTCTGATTAACATCCACCAGGGCTGCCAAAGAAAGCTGAGTTCATGGGATGGTACTAACAGCTCCCGGAAATTAGAAACCTAGGGACTGAAATAGAGCAGATTCTTTGGTTGGAGCTTTGGATACCATTATATGCTTTTTTATTTAACTTTTTATTGTACTAGATACATTTCCAAAGAGCAATAAAAAACACAAAACCACAATCCAGAAGATTTGTTCAAAATGAAAACTAAAAACATTAACTTTTTTATGTATTCCTCTATCTTGAAAGTTAAATCATATATAAAGATATATTATTTTTTCCCCAGATATTATCAAACTATACTCGTTATTCTGTACCTTACCTTTTTACATAATACATCTTTGAGATTTTGCTCCATAAATCCATGAAGACCAAACAAAGTTGTGAGTTGTGAGCCACAGAAATCTGACTGAGTGGGGGAGAACAACCTCTATGTAGAGTACCCAGGTTGCTTTCTGAAGGAGATGGCCTGAGAACAGGGCCTGGGACCTCACAATTGAAAACTCCTCTGAATCCTCGTTTTCAAGCTACTTTGCTAAGAGACCCACTTACAGGTGCAGACACTGGCGCCTTCCTAGACTGACAGCTACTAAGTCCTGGATGATGCTGCTCCTGCAAAGGAAGGAGCTGCTGCCTCGTAATGAACTCCATGCAGCCCTGTGTCTTTCCATCACCAGCTTCCACTTTAAAATCTATGGCAGTTGGTTCTGAAGGGAAGAAGCTAGGGCCTATATACCTGCCACAGGAAAGGGAAATTTACAGAATGAGTTTCCAGGATTTTCTCCTTCTATAGTAAATGTGGGCCTGATTACAAATGCCAGAGATCCTCAAATACAGTTAAAAGGTCAAATATTGGGCATCTAAAAAGAAAAAGAAAAAGAAAATTGACAACCATCCAGTAAAGGGATACCCTTTTTTCTTGTAAATTGGTGTGTCACATAGCTTTATTGATATGAAGTCAACCAATCCCTAATTATGACTCTAAATGGTACTTCAGTAGATATCTTTGTACATAATTTTACAATTATTTCCATAAGGTAAATTTAGGGCAGTAACATTTCAGGGTCATTAAAGAGCACATACATTTCTAAGTTTGATAATTACTACCACGATGACTTCCCAAGTGTTGTCCCAGGGCACACTCCCGTGTAGTGGAGTCTAAGAACACATCATTCAGTATAACCTGGACAACAACAGCCCAATGAGTTTTATTTTGACCATCCAACAGATGAAAAGTAGCAACTGGTTACTCAAAATCTAACTTCTTGAATTATAGAATAGGCTGATTATTTTTCACATGTTCATTTTGTCTTCTATTAACTGTTTTGCTATGTTTTAATATGAGATTGTATTATCTATACCTAAAGTAAACTGTCAGCTCATTAGACTTTATTTCTATCCTGAAACCCACTGGCTGACTGGCAAGTTGCTAAGTTGCTACCTTGAAGTTCCATGAAGAATCATAGCCTCTTGCTGGTGAGGGTCTTTCCCCAAATAATAATTTTTTTTTTTTTTTTATTGTTGGGGATTCACTGAGGGTACAATAAGCCAAATAATTATTTTAATGCAGTGTAATTAATAGTTATTTTAATGCAGTGTCATTATATCAAAGAATATATTGATTTAAAGTCAGGGACTACTTGTGTGTGTTCAAGGCCAAATTACTAGCAAGTGGTTGGGAAAGGAAGAAGCATGACCTTTCTTTGGCTGAGTGTTACATGTAGCACTACATCACAGTAGCATCACCCCAAAGGAAGAGCTCCTTCCATAAAACTCCTCCAACAACTATCACAGTTTTCTCTCTCCCCACCTTTGCCCAAAGTCCTTACTACTCAACAGCAATGTCTATAATTTAGTATCTGTCATCATGGGCTTTGATAGCTACAAAACATATAAAGTTGGACAAATGGAGAAAGACAGCCTGGCTTGTTTAAGGTGGAATTCTGTTTGCAACACACACAAAACCATCCAGGCTGGGTGGGCACACGTCATAGATGGTGTGTGCTCTAAGCACAGGCCAGCAGCATGAAGCTCACCTGGCAACGATGAGACCTATGGAATCAGAAGCTCAGGGGTGGGGAGTGGGTCCTGCAATCTGCTACAGGCAGCTTCCTGGTGATTCCAGTGCAGGTTAAAGTTTGAAAACTGGGCAGTACAAAGAAAAGCCTCGGTGGGTCAGCTTCTCTCCTTCATCTGTCAACATTTCTGCTTTCAGAAGAAGACATTCTCTCTGCTCTCCTATGCAGCCACAGATAATCAGGCTTCCTTGCATAACCTATCCTTCTCAGGAAGCGTGGAAAACAGCTACAGCAAATATCCAGAACAAATTTTACTTCCAGCCAAGCTTTTTAAAGTTTACCCGTGTGAGAAAGGAGTGTTCCAGGTGTGCGTGTTTACACACCCACCCATACAGCTGGGTCCGACAGGAAAGTCACCACCCACAGAGCAGAGCTGTCCAAGGAAGTGAAAGATCTGCCTTAAGTTTGCTCACTATGTTGCAACTATATTTTTGGATTCCCCCTTATCACAGTGTGACATCCATTTGCACACCACATTTTTCCAGTGACTGAAAAGTGATCGCTGCAGTTTGCCAGCCTGCACTGCAGTACAATCATTTATTTCTCTCAGCACTCCATCCTGGACATTCCCATGAAGCACAAAGCCTTTGAAGTTCATGGTGCATGTAATTCAGCTGACAGTGGATTGCATTGGAGTTCATCTAAATAAAGCCCAAGCCTGAGCAGGCATCAAAATATTTCCCCCATAATTGGCAAGACTATTATTCTACTGAGCTATTGAAAGAAAAAAAAAAAAAAAAGACATTCTTGGCTACATATTTTATCCACTTTTGCTGTAATGATTGTTTTTTACTTTTAAAGATATTTTGTTTGTTATGTCTGGAATAACAAGCTCTCAAATTTGCCTCACTTTTATATTTACCAATATGCCTCGTAAGAAAACAAGGGGATATTTTTTTAAGAATTTCTCAGGCTTTTTGACCTACGAGTATTGCTTTGGTCTCCTCTGAGCTTTTCCATCTAATTGTGTAAATTCTTTTTAAATTGGGGTTCATTTACTTAATGTTTGATGTCTGCAATGACTTCCTCGAGCTAATTTCAGAAGACAAGAGCAGCTCCAGGAGAGTTTCTTCTCTATAAGAAAAAGAACAGGATGGGAGGGGAATTTGGAAACAGAGAGATCAAGGAGGCTGATTTATTGTAGTCCTGATGTGGTAAACACTGAAATATTTACAGGGATAATCCTTAGATTTCCAATTCCTTCCCTCAAAGACCCTAAATTAGGATTTGAAACATTCTGCCTATGTTACTATTTTTAATTCCACATCACAATATAAGTAAATCTGGCCTAAGAAATACCTGGGGTAATTCAGTAATGAAGCAGGGCACCGAAGATGCTAACAGTTGGCACCAGGGCATAAAAACACAGTGAATATAAAATGTAATAGCAATTGCAAAATGTAATACCATCGCATGAAAATGCAATTAAATCAGGTTGGATAAATAGCTTCTAGGATATAATAGCAAGAAGAGAGAGTTCATTTCAATGAAGTGAAAATGGCAAAAAACTGAATAAATAATTTAAAGCTGGAAATGAAAAAAGTTCCATGTGGAGTTTAGAAGACAATTGAGCTCATCTGACCTTGTGCAAGTCAGTTAATACCCTGGGGCTTCACTTTCCTTATAAGGAGAAGGAGGAGGACAGGTGGGAGCTTTAGACTCTGCCTGATCTCAAAGGTTTATTCACGATCTCTATTCCCCTTCTGGGCTGGAGAGGGAATAGTAATGTAGGGCATGAACACAACAACATTAGTCGCTCTGGAAAAAAAAAAAAAAAATGCAGGTATACAAACTGAATTTGGGTTTCAGGGGAAGCTTTGATTTCATCTGTTGGGATCCTTTGTTATTCTTTATAAAAACAAAAGATAAGAATAAATGCCTGCAATGGTTGAATTGCCCTGTTTTCATTTTTTCCTGGTTACAATTTTCCCTTATCTGGGGTTACAAAGAAAGCAGTCTGCATACAGATAAAACAGCCCAGGTGGATAATGGCAGGCCTCGGTTCCAGGCTCAATCACACTCTCTACTTTTCTTCCCATCTGTTGGGATTTTTTTCTGTTATTTTATTTTTCTCACCTGATCCTCCTGGGTAGCGAAGTTAACTGGGTGCTAATCAGTGGGTGGGGAAAGGAGAAGCCCAGGTTATTGCAAACTGGATGGATGATGAATCATGGGTCAACCAAGCAAAGCCTCTATGGAGAGCTGTTAGAGGATTTAATTCATTTCACAGAGAAAACATGCAGGGAGGGAGAAATGCCTCCATGTCACATCCAGACACCAGTTCATCACAGAGACCAAGGGGGAGTGTTGTTTATCATGCTTTTCATAAATTCATGGGATCTTGAGAAAAAATAAGTATTTCTAATCTCCATGTCTTTTTTTAATTTCCCTGCAATTTAATATCAACAAAAAGATAATCCTGTGTTCTTCACTGTTAGCTTAGAATATACTTCCCATCCTTTTCTATTCCAGATTGGTTTAGTATGTATCAACAAAAATGAAAATTCAAAAGGATCTTTGTAAATGAAAGGCTATCAACTATGTCTAATAGCTTAATGTTGGCATTCCTGATTAGAAATTCATCTGTTTGGTGTTTGCGTGGTAATTATGACTATACGGTGCTTAATGGTTTTAATAATTTCCTTGCAGTATGTGCTGGTATTTGAAGTCAGGACAACAGCATAACAAAGAGATGACGTGCTGGGCTCTGGTCAGACTGCCTGAGATCCGCTGCTTCCTGACCACATGACCTTGGGCAAAGCACCTCTCTGGGCTTTAGTGTCCTCAAATGCAAAGACAGCAATGTCGACAATAATACCTCTCTCATAGGTTGACTGTGGTGATTAAATGAACTGCTACGTATAAGTCAAGTGTTTGAAACAGCAGCTGCAACATAGTGCTGTGTGTGAGCAATTATTACAAGGAGGAGACTTTAGGGGAAGACCATGACATCCATGAGAATAGTACCTAACTTAAGTTTAAGACTCAAATAGCCTTGACTTATGTGTAAAAGTCATAATTGCAGAATATCTGTTCTTAATATCCTGTCCTCCTGGACAAATATTACCCACTCCAAGTTATAAATTATTGGAAAAGAAATATGAAAAGGATCTCTGTGAGCATGCAGTTGGTATTTTGTTTGTGGGAGTGAGATAAGGAAGTTATTGTATATCCCCAACTGAGGAAACCTGAACTTGCCTGGTTCTCTCAGTATAAAATAAAAAACTCAGATTACCGAAGATAACAGGAGTTAATCTTACAGGAATACAGGGAAGAAGTGCAGGTCGGGCCACAGTCTAGCTTTAGAAAACCAGGGTTTGTAAAGAGCTGAATTACTATTCAGAACGGAACAGCAGTCTGGAAGTCCCCTTTTCTCATGACTCAGTCTGCCTGGCCCTAACTTCTCTCTCTTTCTATTTTTTTCTACTCCCATTTAACAACCTTAAATATTTCTTGTATTCAAACTACCCCCAAAGGATCTAATCGCTTCAGGTAGGTTTTGTTCCTATTTGTTTGGATTGTTTTTGTAGGAAATAATGAATCCACTGGCCAGAGTACCCAAATCAACAGCCTTATAGGCCCCATCTGACCTGTCCATACTCTTAGTCTTAGGAACTAACCCTGGTCTAATCAGATGTGTTCACTGTGTGCTTTGCAGAACAAAGCAGGGTAAGTCACACTCAGGGAATGGCTTTTTAGTTGCATTGTTTAGAAACAGTAAATTTAAATAAAATTCTCCCATCAAATAACTGTCTAAACTCAGAGCAATTCAGTTAACCTTTGGGGACTTCCCATCCTTGTCTATGAAGTCAGGAAGGTGACCTGGATAATGCCTCACATTCTTTCTAAATCTAAAATTTTATGATCCATTTGCTCCTCTAAATTCTCTTTCACTGAACAGTTAATGGTTTTGAAAATAAACATTCTTGAGCCTATCTGCTTCTCTTAACATTTTTATTTCTTATATCTTCAAAGATTTCCACTTCCTTTATATTTGACACATATAAAAGCAAATATTGTATGAGTTCACTCAATGTACCCAATAAACTGCAAATCAGGGTCAGTCTCAAATCCTACCAGGTATACATCTAAGGGGGTTTCTCTGCTCCAAAGTGACACACATCACTTTCTTTTACATTACATTGTCTTAGAGGGAGTCACATGGCACCTTCATCTGCAAGGGAGCCAGAAAGTGAAATATACAGTGTGGGGATAGGAGACAAAGAGTTGGAAAGAATCTGAGAGCAGCACCAGTGATTAAAATGCTACCTTGAAGATAATATTTAGATACCACTCTCCTGGAGGTATCTAAAATTTAGGGTCACTGGAGTCTTATCCTTATCCTTATTAGAGTTCCTATATGTGAAGACAATGCCAAGGAAATCAAGGTCTTGGGCTTTAACCTTTTAAGAATAATTTGTGTATATCATCATACTTTCATGGCCATAGGTGGAAGCCTACTTTAACTCCAACGATCCAGACAACATGAATAAAACAGAGTGAGGCCACTTGGTGATGGATAGGTTTCAACCAGTATTACAAATAGAAAAAGAACCCTAGTTCTCAATTCACCACTGCAGATGTATTTTCCACTTTGCGTTTATACGTACAATGAACAGCACATTTGATTCACCTCACCTTCAGAATACATCCATGAAAAAAAAATGCATTAGAAATAAAAGGCTCTACCTTAGTAGGCATCACTGCTTTGACCCTACAAATACTATAAATCATAGTTTATATTTTGAGGAATGGAAAACAAATAAGATGTAAAGTCATACATTCTGAGCATCAATTATGAGAAAATACTGGAATATCATTTTATCTCTGTATTTATCCCATAACTCAGAAGCATCCAAATATTTTGTTTCATTTAGGATCGAAAGAGTAAAAACTGAAGGGTACCCATTGTTGTATAGTGACCTGGTTTTAGCAAACCTACCTCTAAAGACTTGAAGGTGTGGAGAGACCAAAGTAAGAGGCAGACAAATCTAGTTTCTCAGAAAGAAAACATTCCACAGGAACTTACAAACAGAAATGATATTTTGAGCAGCCACAGAATGCTGTGTCTCCACACTCACCCTCCAGGAAACATCCACTGCACGGCAAGTTTTTAAGGTAAAAACATGTGCAGCTGGCCATGTCTCAGACATCCTTGCAGAAACTTATACCACTGAGCAGGTTAGAAAAGACTATTTATGAGGGGTTATCTATGCTACAGGCATTGTTTAAAAATCTTCCTGCAGAACACTTTGGTATGCAGGAGTCAAACATTGATCATCATGATAGTTTTAATTCAAGATGTTGTCACTCTTGCCATGCCATGGGCTGTTTTCTTATACCCATGAAAAAGACACATTCAATAAGCTTAATACAGACATTCATACCAGATAGTTAAAATTTTTTAATCTACATTATCTCAATTTAACTAGAATAATTTTCTTCATTGATTGAAATTTTATATTAATAGTCTTTTTTTTTTTTTGCCATTATATATGATCTTAATGAAGTGTGAGTCTAGTTAAAACTCAAATTCCTATTCTTTGTAAGGAAATGGCCCAAACTAGAAGGGAAGCATATTTATGGCTGGCTGCACTGTTTTCTCTTTAGAATTCTTTACATGTTTTTTGAAATTTCAGAATATTACAGGGATATAGACCTTTGGGTTACATGGGGTGCTTCGTACGGTGTAAGTCAAGTTATGAATGTGCCCATCACCAGAGAGTATGCCTTGTTCCCAAGAGGTATAAATTTACCTATGCCCCATTTCTTCCCAGCTCCTCCCAACTCCTTGATTTCCAATGATTTTTGCTACCATAAGAATTTATTGTTGAACACATAAGTATTGAGCAATTAGTACTAATTAAGTAGTGACTACATATGGTTTTTGCTTTTCCATTCTTGAGATAATTTACTTTATCTTGTCTATTTCTCTTTCTGTCCAACAACTGGAAAATTCTACTTTTCTTGAGTTCTGGTGAGGCACTTAGCATTCTGACTGGCTGTAGACAGAGGTGGTTTTTGATAAAGAGTTCTAAGCTCTAGACATGCTCTAGACATTCTTAGCTATCTTAAGTCTAACATGCAGTTAGAGACAGAAACCCAAGTTCAATCATTTGAATAACTCAGAAGGCAATGCAGATTTCTAGATTTAGATAATTCTGGACGGTGTCCCATCATGACACCCAGGGGACATAGATGTTTTAGTCCCTTTTTCTGTGTAAAAGCAATTTTGTTATAATTGCTACATGGACATAATGTATGCAATGCAAATATATAATTAGGAAAAATAATGAAATACATATTCATGAACCTAATGCCATAATTAAAACTAGAATCTTATCAATCTCATCATTATTGCCTCTGGGTTTCTCCCCAACAATCCCATTTTCTACCATTCTCCACTATCATGTATTTTGTGTTTATTGTCCCATTGCTTTTATTTGTAGATTTACTACATTCCTAGGTTTTCTTCCATTAATTTTGAAACTGGAGATTATGGTCATAAGATCAAATAAGTGGGTCACTATTAGAATTTGGTTTTAATGCTATAGAAGAGCATGGAGTGGAAACACGGGAGTACACCAGACCTGGTAAGGGTAACTAATGCTGCAAGAAAATGTGTTTCAGTCTGTGTGCACATGTGTGCATTTAAGTTATTTCTTACTATATTCCATGGATCAAAGTGTAAAATATATTTCTTTCTGTGGCCATTTGTCAAACAGTTTTAATATTACTGCCCTAAACAATACATTATTAATTCTGTTTGTTTTGAGCTTTATGAAAACTGTATAATGTTGTGTGTATTATTTAGTGACTTGTTCTCTGTGGTCTAAAATTCATCTATGTTGATTTATTTTCACTGCTGAATAACATTCTATTGCAGGATGATAATACAATTTATTTATACATTCTCCTGTCAATTGGCTTCGGTTGATTTCAGTATCTTATTTTAATAAAACGTGCTGCTTGTCTCCTGATGTGCTTATGTAAGAGTTTCTGTAGAGAGCATATCTAAAAGTGAAGTGGTTAGATCTTAGGGTACGTCCATGTGGAGCATGCATATGTACGATAATGCACAAATATTTCCTAAAGTCATCATACTTTCTCCCTTTGTGCATTTTTTCCCTTCTGTGCACTCTATAAGTATTTAGAAAATAGCATCATATTCTGAGTTTGCAGAGTCTACTTGTGCTCTGAAGCTACACAGGCCCTGAAGTTTCTTCCTGATGCTTTGCCTACCCATCCATGAAAGGCATTTTCCTACCCAAGCTGTGAAACAGTCTTTTTGAGATCAATTTCTTTGTATTCTAATGGAGTCCTTTAGAGTCCTTGAGAAATCTTTCTCTTCTCCATGATTTATTTGGTAATCAAGAAGGGTGTTGTCAAAACCAAAAGGGGATTTCAGTCTAGGTCCAGTTGCTCATTGCACAAAGATCCATTTATTGAGACAACAAAAAATTGCCAAGGAAGAAAGACATGTTTAATACTATAGTCATCTGGTGGGGAAAAGCTGCCTCAGATCTGTCTCTCTGCCTAACAACTATCATGGGCTTTTAAAGGAGGGACCACAGGCCTTGGGACAGGTTGTGGGGGATGGTGAATCTCATCAGGAAGTCTATTCAGGAGCTTTCACAATCTTGGCTCTATGTCTTGCAGAAAATCGACCATTTCTGAGAAAGGATTCAAAAGGTCAAGTAGTTAGTTAACCAAGAGGATTATACGGAGAAGATTACATAGTGGTAATTTAAATTTGCTCAATGGGCATGGAGGTCCCAGTTACAATATTATATAACTAGCTCCCCTTAAGTCAAACCCTGTCCCTAAATTCAACTTAATTTCACTAGGATTTGTTAAGACCTTTGAAGGGTCTGGAATTTTATCTGACATTCAAGCTAACATGATACCTCTTCTAGGCACAAAGGCAGGGTGCCCACTCTTGCCCTTCTTCCCAGGTGGGGCAACTGCTTAAGACAGCACCAAAGCAGTGCACCTGCCTCTGTCCCTGGAAGAGCCAGAGTCCTAACTATCTACCTCCCAGTTTCCTAGGGGCTAGCAGAAGACATGAGAACCCTGGATCAGAAACAAAGGTCTTTATCACACGTAAAAACAGCAGAAGCCAGAATGTCAGCTTTTTCTCCTGCAGGTTCCCTACCCCATTTCCCAACACGACAACTTTATGAGGACCAGGTACCACCTACCTATGCAAGTGGTTGCATTGCAAGGGAAGAACTCTAAACTTCAGGAATCTAAATCTCTTCTATTGGATATAAAATAAATATGACTGTCCGTTGTTCCACATGGGTACACTATTTTTATCTTCTAAGATTAAAGCAATCCTATTTCTTGTTTTAAAAAAGGAACACTATTTCTTTTTTCCAGCAATATTTACCATACAAATATTGAAAAGGTAGTTTAGAAAAAGTCAACTGGTACAGTTCACAAGACATGCAGACATATGGAAGACCTATAATGAATTATCTCTCAATACTATTCAGTAGAAGAATTTAGGCCTAAATATCCTTTAAGAAATATAACATAACCTTGTCTACAAAAAGTTACTGCTATCCAATTTTTAAAATGACACTTATATTTTATTCTTTTTTCCTAAATTCTCTCTGTATTATATTGTGCTGCATTAACAAAAAAACCCTAAAATCTCAAAGGTTTAATACAAAACATTTTATTTTCTACTTACATTAGTCTATTAAAGATTATACTCCACACTGTCACCCAAACTAATAGAACACTACCTTCCTATAAATACACTGTGCCTAGGCTGGGCTTCTCAATGGCCCTGACATCAGAAGAGAGAGAGAGAGAGTCTTATATATAGACATTTTCCTGCCTTATCCTAAAAATGATGTATGTCATTTCATTAGCTGGTACTGATTACCTGACTAGATCTAATGTCAAGGGTGCTGGGAGATGTGGGCAGGGTACTGGAAGCCTCAGTGAGCATTCCTCTCTAAGCCATTCTTGGTTTGTATCTCCAACCGTTTTCTTATTTTGTGTTTTAGGGACAGTACAAATCAATTTTTTTTTTATGTTAATCTTGTTTATTTAATTGCATACAATAACAAGCAATTAAACTAAAAGTCTCAGGATTTCTGGGACAATTATACTGAAGCTAAATATTTATTCTTAGCAAGGTAAAAGCATAAATTTGTAACAACCGCTTCTGTCCATAAATCACCCTTCACGTAGTGACATCAGGACTCACACCATAAGGGAAGTGGCCCAAATGAACCCAGAGTCTCCTGTACATGTCCCCTCTTTGTACTGACCATGTGAAGCAACCATTTATCCATTTGTTCTAGAATAGAATTCATGAATGGTAGAAACCATGGCTGCTTCACCTGTTTTCCTAAAGGCCATATGAAATGGAAACAATTGGTTTATCTATCAGTTTGGGTCTCCACATCTCCTGCTTGTTTTAAAAAAAATTTCAGATTAACGTGAGGGTACAAATGATTAGGTAACCTAATCTATTTCTTAGCTGAGATTCCTAGCTCTGCTTTGTTCTGATTCCATAGGAATGCTTTTTTTTACAATATGTCCAGTCAGTCTTTTAGAACATGAACTCAGAATTCTGTCCCTATGCCTTCATAAAATTAAATGAGCTTAAAGTGTGCGTGTATACTGGCATTGGGTTAGGCTTCAGGAATAAAGAAATTGCAAAATAAAGTACAAACCAGGACTCAGGAGTCCTTAGAGTGATGGTAGGAGAGACAAGCTAAGCCACTGCTGTAGAACATCGGTGTATGGCCGTTGCTGTGACTTGGGTGTGCACAAGTTCCCTTGCAAGCTCAGAGGAGGAGGTATCAGATCCAGATCACAGGCTTCTGAGAAGACCTTATGAGTCTTCAGGAAATACTCGAACGGAACCTTGAAGGCTCAAGTAATAGTTAAACATAAAAAAATAAATAAATAAAGTGAAAGCAGCTGGAAAGTCATTCTAGAAATAGAAAATAATTGGCCCAAGGACAGAGCCATTAGAGAGCATAGCTCTGTTTTTAAAATGCAGGTATTTTGGTATGAGTGGAGCATTTGGTGAGTATTAGGAGTTTGCAAGAGATGGAAATGGACAGAAGAGAAGAGTCAGATGAAATAACAAATCCTGCATGAGAACAATGGGAACTAGTACATTTTTGAGGATGATGAGATTTTTATATTATTAAGATCACTCTGAGTGATGGGAAGGAAATGAGACTCGGTCTGTAGATGTGTTAGGAGGCTTACAATATCCCAGACAACTATAAGTGTACGTAGAGAGGAGAAAATGAATATATACAACATTACATAGAAAAAACATCAGAAAGCGATAGTTAAATGGACACTGGGGATGAGGAGAGAAGACTCAAACGTAACTCCAAGACTCCAGAGTTCAGAGTAGAAATACAAATTTTTAATTTGAAAGTAGTATTTCCTCTTTGATTGGCAGCTGTGGAACACCATGCTGTCTACTCTGATCTGGAGCTCAGCTGAAGCTGTGGATACAGACGAGATAACCCCGGGAAAGGCAAGTGAAAGCAGGGGAGAGGTGAGAGGTCAGGGCACCACGGTGCCCCAACAGAGGGGGGCCACACCCAGGGTGTCCCTGTGCCAGGAGAAGAGGCATAGTACAAGTTTTTTGTTCATCTGTGCATCAACCAATGTCACCTTAAAAAAATCACCAAAATTATTTAGAAATACTTTACCTCACCAACTTTCATCTCCTAGAATGTCACCAATTTAAGGAAGTGGCAAATTGAAAGCACTTGTTAGTCACCAGCAAACACTAAATATATTTTTTGCTTCCCAATCTCTTATCTTCTCTGGTACATTGCTGGAATAATTGTGATGAACATCACAAAACTCCCAGGAGGTAGGAAATGAGTGTAGCCGTCCTCTGTGGCATCCTTATAAGAAAAAACAGATGCTCATCCATCCACAAAACTACTTTGCACCAGAATGCCTCGGGTCATGGGGTGGTTGAACAAAGGAAATCCTGGTTTTCTACCTGTCCTGGCTTAATGAGGTTGACATTAGATGCAATTGCTGTTGAACTACCTGGAGTCAGGAAATCTTTCCCATAGAACAACACCTTGGGATATTAGAATCTTGCCAAGGAATTCAAAGCGTATCTGAGTCATTGATTCACTAACTCCTAAGCAGTCCTGTATGATAGGAAATTGCTTTGTTTTTGAAAGATCAGAAGCCATAAAGTCAGCACATTAATAACCAAGCCCGAATCTCAGTAAAGTCCTTCTTTTACTAAGTCCAGATACTTGGCAATATCACCTAAGCACCTAGAGGGATCTTGGAAGATACATCCCTTGGAAATTCCCCCAGAGAGCTCACTGCATTCCCAGTTAGGGTGGTGCAGAGCCATTATCCCTCACCTGGTCAAGGCTCTCTGGAGGGGAGCTGGTCTCATCTCTACTCCCTTTCCCTTTCTGTCATCCTCTCCTGAACTGCTACTGCTTTTTTTTTTTGTTTTTTTTTTTTTTTTTTTTTTTTTGTTGG
>CAUYPK010151802.1:0-40772 GCA_963574355.1 Loris lydekkerianus
CCTGTGATGGGATCACTTGTTCTTTTCTTGCTTATACATTTGAGTTCTCTGTGGATTCTGGTTATTAAACCTTTGTTGGAGACATAACCTGCAAATATCTTTGCATTAATGTACACAGCTATAATTTAATAATAAAAATAAATAAATAAATACAAAAAAACCCTGAATAGTGCTACGAGAAAAAAAAAAAATGCTGTGCATAAAAGTTTTTTCTCTTATTGCATTTCTGATTTTCCATCACATGAACAAGTTCCAGTAACTTAATAGATAATGAGATAAATACAGCCCAGTTATCTCTCACTCCAGCAAACTCATAGACATCTGACTGAGGCCATCAAACATAAATGACCACAGTTAAGACTAGCAGAAAAATGGCCCATTCATACACAGTTTAAATATCTAATTCATAAAATAATTCACAGATAAATGAGTACTGTGTTAAGCATCTAAACTATTAGGGTGGTGTATTACATAGAGTAAACTGATAAGTCAATTACTGAGAGGGCTGGGTTAAAAAAATCTCTCACTGACAGAATAGATTTACCAGTTTAACCTAGGATTTCTGTTAATATTTTCTAAGAAAACTTGAGACTATATAATTAGAGGAATTTAAAATTATTATTGTCTTCTAAGTGAATTATATCTTTCATCTTTCTGTGATCAACTTTTTAATCTCTACTAATATTGTTGCCCTAAAATCTAATTTGTCTTATTCTAATTTGTCTGATACCTCCTTTGTGTCCTCAAGTTCTGTTATCTCTTTAAATAACACTGTAGTGGTTTTAAAAGGAAACCAACCAGCCAATCCCTGTCTTTAAACAGAGATAGAAAATTCAATTCATTAATATTTATTGTGATTATTGGTATATTTGCATTCATTCCTACTATTCCATTTGCTTTCTTTATAAGCTTTTCTTATTTCCTCTTCTTCTTCCACCAAGTTTATGGAGTTTGATTTTTTTCTCCCCCTCCCTTTTCCCTATTAGGTTATAAATTTACATTCTTTTTTATTCTTTTAGTGATTATCTTTAAAATATTAACAATACCAGATGGAAGGTCTAAAAGGTCTATCTTTCCCTTAAAACTAGAAACTAGAACACTTTAACTCTGATCATTCTCCTTTTGTTTCACTTGGCCTTGAGCACCTGTTCTGGTACTTACTGGACATTTGAATATTTTCTTTTCTGCAGTGCCTGTTTGTTTCTTTCACGCACTTTATAACTGGGTTGTTTTTCTTTTTATTTTTGACTGATTAAAGTTTTTTAAAATATTTAGAATACACATCCCTTATTGAAAATATGGGCTTGCTGTTTCACTCTCCTAATGGTGTCTTGATGAACAAAAATTCTGAATTTTAGTTAAGTTTAATAAAGTAAGGAATCTTGGTATCTCATACCGTGAATCTTCTAGCTTGTTTTGTTTCAAAATTGTCATTGTTCTATGCCTATTGCATTTTCAAGTAGAATCAGCACGTGAGGAGACATATCTGCACTTAATATTGATTTAGATGACAAGGTCCGTGACCTGAAGCCAAGGCCATATTGGAATAAGGCACTGGGGGACTTGAAAGAGAGTGAGTTTATTGTACACGTGGAAAGAATGTGAACTGCTGTGTCCAAAGGAAAGATTGTGGAATACTGTATTTTCCAGAGATGCCAATGGTAATAGTTCCTATTATCTCATGTTTTTCTCCAGTATTATCTTGTTACTCTCCTATCGAGATGTAGAGTCTATTACTCACCCTCTTTTTTTTTCTTTCTTTTTTTTTTTTTTAATTAAATCATAGCTGTGTACATTAATGTGATCATGGGGCACCATACACTGGTTTCATAGACCACTCAACACATTTTCATCACACTGGTTAACATAGCCTTCCAGGCACACTCTCCATTATTGTTCTCAGCCTCTCGAATCTGCATAGGTCTTGTGACTGCTTTGATGAGATCTAGATGTATTCCTTAACTAGTTGGGCAGATTTTACTTCCTATATCATGGTGTCCTAAATACCAAGTCCAAGCCATGTAGAGGATCACAGAGCTGTCAGACAGACGAGTAAAAAAGTCATATGAAAAAAAAAAAAAAAAAAAAGAGCCATATGTGACCTCCAACCCAGTCAAACTGTCAGATGAATCCAGTCCCAACTGCAATCATGGTAACATATGAAGGATCCAAAACAGGAACCACCAAGCTAATTCTAGTCAACTGACCGAGTTGTTAAAGATAATGATAAATTGATGTTTGAGAGCATGAAGTCTTGAGATACTTTTTTGAAATACAATAGATAACTGGAGCAGTCATATATTTTATGACTTTTAGTTGTTACTCTGGAGATTACCATATGTATTCCTGACCTATTAGAATCTGTATTAAATATAGTTTCACACAAAATGAATTTTTATTTAGTTCAAATATTTTTAATATCCCTTGAAACATCTTCCTTGTCCTACAGATTATTAGAAGTGTGTTGTTTAGTTTCCAAGGGCTTACAGATTTTCTTCTTCTTTTTCTCTTATTTATTTCTCATTTAATTCTATTATGATCATGGACATAGTTTGAATGATTTTTGATTCTTTGAATTTAAGTTTTGTTTTATTACCCAGCATATGATCTATCTTTGTAAATGTTTCATGTGCATTTGAAAAGCATGTAAGTTCTGCCGTTGTAGGGTAAAGTTTTCTATAAATGTCAACTAAATCCAGTTGGTTAATGATGGTGTTGAGTTTTCCTGTATCTTGCTGATTTTTCTGTCCACCTTTACTGTCAATTACTGAGAAAGGTATGTTGATATCTCCATTTGTAATTGTGAATTTGTCTGTCTTTTTCCTTTCAGTTCTGTCAAAGTTTTCTTCATGCGTTTTAAAGGTCTGTCATTTTGTGCATATGCATTTAGAAACGGTATGTCTTCTTGGTGCTTGACCTTTTTATCATTATGCATGTCCCCTGGTAAATTTGTTTGCTTAGATATCTACTTTGAAATTGGTATATTGACTTCTTTCTTTGAGCTAGTGTCTGCATTATGTATCTTTTTCTATTCTCCTTTTTACCTATCTATAATATTATATTTGAAATGAATGTCTTGTAAACAGCAGATAGTTTGGTCTTGTGTTTGTGTCCATTCAGACAGTCAATTTTAAAATTGTCATGTATGGATCATGTGTGTTTTATATAATTATTGATATTTGGGGATTTAATTCTATCATTTTATTATTTGTTTCCTGTTTGTTCTCTTGGTTTTTCATTCCTGTTTCCCCTTTCCTGCCTCCTTTAATTGACATTTTCAATTTTGTTTTAGTTTCTAATTTTTTGTTTGGTATAACTCTTTGTATAATTTTTAAGTGGTTGCTGTGGGGCTTATGTTATACATATCTAACTTTTTAAAAAGAATTCAGGATCAAAACTTTACCATTTCAAGTGTAATATAAAAAGTTATCCCATATCACTTTTTACCCCTTCCTTTTATGTTGTAGTTTCTTTCTTTCTTTTTCTTTTCTTTTGGTTTTTTTTTTTTTTTTTGTAGTTTTTGGCTGGGGCTGGTTTGAACGCACCACCTCAAGCATATGGGGCAAACGCCCTACTCCTTTGAGCCACAGGCCCCACTCTGTTGTAGTTTCTTATATATCACCTCTACATGCAATCAAGACCCTATTTGGCAATGTTACAATTTTTGCCTTCAATAATCAAACATATCTTAAAGAACTAAAAAAGACTAGAAGAGTTTATTTACCCAGACATTGACCATTTTTCTTTCCTTTTTTTCGTGTTTTCCAAGTTTCCTTTTTGTATCATTTCTTTTCTGAGGAACTTCCTTTAGCAAATCTTTTAGAAAAGGTTTACTGACAATTAATTCTCTTTGATTTCTTTCATCTGAGAATGTCTTGATTTCACTTTCACTCATGAAGGATATTTTTTCTGGATATAGAGGTCTGGGCTGATGATGCTTTTATTTATTTTTTTTTTTTCCAAAACTTTAAGAAAATTTGTTCCACTTCCTTCTGCTTTCATAATTTATGATGAGAAATATAATGTCATTCAAATCATCATTCTCCTCTGTTCTCCATAAGCAATGTATGATTTTTTTTTGTATACAAGATTTTGTCTTTGCCTTTTTAGTTTTCAACAATTTTATTATGATGCGCCTTGGCATTAAGTTCTTAGAGTTTCTCCTCTTTGAGTTTACTGACCTTTATGAATCTCTAGGTTTATGCTTTTGGCAAAATTTAGAAAGTTTTTACTCATTATTTCTGCAAATAATTTTTGAAATTATAAACTGTTTCCCTTCTTCTCCTAGGATGCCAAGGACACAGTGCTATACCTTTGGTATTGTTTTAGAGATCTCTGAGGCTATGTTCATTTCTTTTCAGTCTTTTTCTCCCTCTGTTGTTAAGATAATTTCTATAGCTCTATCTTCACATTCATTCACACTTTTTCTTCTGTCATCTCAATTTTGCTATTGGCCTTATCCAGTGAGACTGATATTTCAGTTATTATATTTTTCAGTTCTAAAATTTTGGGGTGGCTTCTCTTTTCATTTTCTATTTCTTTACTGACATTTTATATTACAGATTTGATTTAATGATATTCATCCTTATTTCTTGAAACATTCTTATAATAGCTGCTTTAGTGTCTATGTCTGATAATTTCAGGATCTGTCATTTAAGTCTCTCCTTATTGTCTTTTCCTTATTTGAGTTTGAGGTGCAATTTTCCTGGTTCTTTGTATGCCATGCAATTTTGGTTGTATCCTGAACATTTGGAAGAATGTTAAGAGACTCTGAGTCTAGTTTAAATCCTATCTATGGAGCATGTTGATATTTTTGTTTTAGCATACGATCAATCTTGGGTTTTTTTAGGGTCACAAATTTTTTTTTTTCTCTCATTTTTATCTCATTCTGTTGCCCAAGCTAAAGTGCCATGATCTCAGCTTAGCTCACAACAACCTCCAACTCCAGGGCTCAAGCAGTCTTCCTGCCTCACCCTCCCAAGTAGCTGGGACTACCGGCATGTACCACCACACCTGGCTAGGTCACAAATTATGACCAGCCTTCTGTGGCTTCTAGTTCTGATAATAGCTTAGTTTTATAGTGCTAACATTTACAGTGCTATTAATGCCTATCTCAAATATAAGGGGTACAAATAAAGGTATACACATTTTAAGAAAGGAAAAAAAACTGTTAAAATTTTAACAATCAGTAATACTGATAATTTCTTATCTTATATATTGTATCTTTGCATCTCCTGTAATTGCAGAAGTCAAACATGACCTGAGTATTATAATTTTAGTACAGTTTTCTCCTTTCTTTAAGTGTGTATACATTTTTTGGCACCCTCTGTATATATTAATTAAACTCATTGGCTTGTCTGGGATCTAGGTTGTGATCTATCCCAGAGTCCAATTCTGAGTTTTGGGTCTTTAGGAGCACATCCACTTGTTCATAGCTTAGGGAGTAACCACAAGAGGCCACATATAACTGTGAAGGATTGCTTTTCCCAAGTTCCTTATTCTTCATGACTTCCTGAGTATTTTCTGCTTCTCAAGGATTCCTCTTTTTGGTCCTCTGGCTTTAGTTATCTGTCATCTTATTCTGCCATATATTTTTGTAACTGCATTCATGTCAGCAGCCACGTGACAGAAGGAAAGAGAAAGAGAAAAGGCTATGGAATTTCATATTGTCTTCTTGAGACCAGTTTCTCTGGAGAGAAATTTTCCCATATCTTGGTGTTTTAGGCATCTTTGGGCTATCACTGCTGCTGCTGTCATTGCTTCTAATATCTGCATAGGACTTTCCAGAAGCATGGAGTATGAGAGAATCAAGCAGAGGGTAAACTCAGGGGAATCCCTTTCCCACTCCTTAAATCAAAACTGGAAGGCTTCTCTGAATACCTTTCCTGTAGGTCTCTCTGCCTATGCCAAGTGTTCATTTTAAGGTATTTGGGTGTTTTTTTTGTTTTGCTTTTCTTTGGATCTTTTTTTTTTTTTAATTTGGCTGTCTGTGTCTAGACTTCAGGGTACCAGAGGGAAAACGTGAGAAATTTACACCATTTAGTGGTACTTAATATTTTTGTCTTTCTCAATCCACCTGATAGTATTTGCTTCTCAGAGTCCTCAAGCAGCTGCACTGTGAAATCTGCCCAAGCTATAGATGTCTATAGCTATATTCAGTGGGAGGAATAGGACAGAGTACTTACTTCAGCCTACCTGGAGTCCCTGCTGCTTTTTGTGGTACTGGTGTCATATGTTTTTTTCTCCATGTTTTAAACTTCAACAGATATTATACTTATTATTTTAACTATCAATATTATTTTACGTTTTTCCACAAATTTGTCTTTCCCAATGTTCTTCATTCCTTCTTGCAATTCCATAATTCTATCTGGAATCATTCTCCTTCAGCCTAAAATGATCTGGCTTAATGCTTACCATTAGCTCAGCTAAAAGTGGATTCTCCTACCTTTGGTTTGAAAGCATCATTATTTTGGAAGAATCCTTACAATGATTATAGAATTTCAGGTAGGCAGTATTCCTTCCCACCCTATCTGCTTTTTAAGATGCTATTCTACCACCTTTTGAATTCAGTAATTTCTTTTGAAAAGTCAGACACATGTTATGGTTTTTCTCCTAAAATTAATGTGTTTCTTTTCTCTGGCAGCTTTTAATATTCTCTCCTTATCTCTGTCAGCAATTTATGTGTGATGTTCCTAAATGCGGTTTTCTCTGCATTTGTCCTATTGTAAGTATGTAGATTTTTTTGAATATGTGCTTTGATTTCTTCCATCAATTTTGGAAAATTTTCCCTTGGTATTTTTTCAAATATTTCTTCAGTCCTGTCTCTCTCTCCTCCTCTTCTAGATCTCAAATTTCAATTAAGTTAGCTCCTTCACTCTATCATATTTATTTTATTTTATTTTCTGTATTTTTATCTTTTAAATTATCTCTGTGCATTAATCTTGATGCTTAATGTTGATCTCCCTCTGGAGAACCACTGTTCTACTCATTATCAACAGATCCTCAACTCGTCCAGCTAATACTTAATTTCAGACACTGCTTCTTCCCTCTTCCCCCAGTTCTGGCTTTAAAAAAAAAAAAGAAAGAAATATTTTGCATAGATTTCAACTCTCTTAAAATATTTGGGTTTTGTTATTTTTTTAAATTTCAATTTTTAGTCATTTGGGAATCCCTCTCAGGCCAATCAGACCTCTAAATTACTTGTGCATCCATTTGTATTTTCTGTTGGGTATGGGTTTTTTTGTTTTGTTTTGTTTTGTTTTTTGTAGTTTTTGTTTGGTTTTGGGTGTTTGCTGGCTTTTGTTTTGTTCAGGGTTTTTTGATACTATTTAATTTGATATTGGGCATAATAAATGAAAACTGATGGAGACACTGAATGATGTTATATTCCTCCAAGGAGGGTCAAGTTTTCTTTTGGGTTGCAAATAGAATACTCATGATTCATCTTGATCTTATCTAAGGATAGTTTTAGACTTTATTCAGGTTGCTTTGTGTACATTTTTCCCTTACTCTTGCAATTTGGTTCTTATTACCAAGGTAAGGAGAAAAAGGAAGTAACAAAAGGAGAGATCCACTTTATTTTTTTTATTTTTCTTATTTTTGGCTGGGGCTGGGTTTGAACCCGCCACCTCTGGCATATGGGGCCCGAGTCCTACCCCTTTGAGCCACAGGCACCACCCAATTCCACTTTATTTTTAAAGAACATTTTCACTGATTATAGATGTCTATGTAGACTTTTTTTTTTTTAACATTTTAAAGATATCATTCCATTTTCTGACAGTATAATTCACATACTTGTTCTTCTGTATTTAATATATCTTTTCCTCTGGTTGCTTTAGAGATTTTCTTCCTTATCTATGGTTTTAAGGAGATGGATCATGGTGTGAGTGGGTGTGACATATTTTGTATTTTTCTTTTAAGAGTTTTCTGACATTGTTGAATCTATAAACTTATGTTTCATATTATATTGGACAAATTTTGGCCATTGTTGCTAAAATACTTTTTGCTCCGTTTTCCTTCTCCTTTCTTTCTGCGATTTCACTTACACATATATTAGGGTTACTGGTATTGTCCCACACATCTCTGAGGTTCTATTTATTTAAGTTTTAATAAATACTTTTTCTCTATATTCTTCAAATTACAGAACTTGTACTTTTACAAGTACAAATTTTAGAAATTAGATAATTATACTTCTTGGGCTTCAAATATTCATTTGTTTCATATGGATTCCATTTTTCTACTGAGATTCTCCATTATTTGTTCATTATTCATTTGCCCATTGTATTCTCCTTTACATGTTTGAATATATTCACAATAGCTACTTTAAAATTTCTTTCCTACTAATTCCGACATCCGGACCATGTCAGGATCAGTCTCTACTGACTGCTTTTTCTTGAGTGTGGGTCTCCTTTGGGGTTTTTGTTTCACTTAACTATTAATTTTTTTTCCCAAGAGACAAGATCTCTCTCTGTTGCCAAACCTGACTTAGATGACTGGGCTCAAGCTATTCTCCTGCCTCGGCCTCCTGAATAATTGGGACCACAGGGACATGCCACTGTCCCTAGTCTATTAATTTTTATTGTTAACAATACATTGTAAGAAGTCTGTATTATGTTGTCATCTTTTAATAGATATTTTTGTTCTTATAAATGCCCTTAGTCTGTCTGAGTTTTAATTCTTTGTTAGAGTATGTGATATGGGGAAACAAACTTTTGAATTTTGTCTTAAGTATGCTTGTCACAGAAAAGCTTACAATTACTTTTAAGGTATTGCCTTTCTAGCATGTCTTGCAGATGAGGTCTCTGTATCCTGCTAAGAGGGAACTCCAATGTCTCTCAACAATGTATCACACGCCGCAGGCCATGTCTGCTAGGCTTTGCAGAATCTTGTAATTTCCTTAGTCACCCCAGCTCTTAGTCAAGGACCCATAGTAAATCTCTATGTAGACTTATAGAGAGACCCCCTTTTCACTGCTACCTATTTTCAGAAATGCTACCCTGCCAATTTCAGGGGTTTCAACAGCCCTCAACTTCAGTCTGTCCTTCCTTAACTAAGACTGCTGCCGTGCTTGGGTTCCATCTTCTTACACCCGAGAAAAAAGCACTTTTCAGCAGAAAAACTAGGACATTTATGAGATAGTTGTAGCACCAGCCTCCTTTATTCTTATTCAGAGGTGGCGGGTTCAAACCCAGCCCCAGCCAAAAATAAGAAAAATAAAAAAAATAAAGTGGATCTCTCCTTTTGTTACTTCCTTTTTCTCCTTACCTTGGTAATAAGAACCAAATTGCAAGAGTAAGGGCAAAATGTACACAAAGCAACCTGAATAAAGTCTAAAGTCCTGTTTCCCTTCTCTCAAGGATTGTAGCCATGTGCTGCCTACTATCCAATACCTGCAAAGACATGCCTCACGAAGTTTTGCCCAGTGGTATAGGTCCTACTTTTTTGTAGGACTGCAACTTAGGTACCTGTTACTTTCTCACAGCTTGAAGCAAATATCTTTGGTATACATGAACTTAAATGCCCACTGAGATTTAAATGGCTGATATTAGAACTTTTCATTTAGTTAGTGAGTGGCTATGTAGGAAGAACTCAGTTCAGACCAAAAGGCAAATGACTGTTGAAAGAAGTAACTCTCCATTTTTAAAGGGTGGAGATGATTTGGTAGTAAATTAGTTCTCTCTCTTTCTCTGCCTGGGAGATTAGACAAACAATGGATCTAACTAAGAAAACAAGACTGACTCATTTGGCTACACTGCTATACTGAAGTTACAAGCAAACTAACATTAATCTGCAGAAAGAGAATTGGGTTCTGTATACTGTAAATGAATTTTATAGTTAATTCTGAGATTTGTCATTGAAGAAATCAAAAATCAGATATCACATCCACAAATCTAAAGGCACGCTGCACCCTGTGTTTCCTTACATCATCATCTGCTATAGCTAGGCTGAAGTCATATGCAATTTTCTGCAGTATTCATTAACTCTTCTTTAGGATGGTATTTTTATTGGAAAAGAAGTGAGGTTTGTTGTAACTGTTTTTCCTCCTAATTTTCTTGAGTGTTTCACAGCTGCCTTTACTAGTGGACACTGTCTTCAAAGTGCAGGCGTCCCTCAAGAGAAGAGGTACAGATGAGGAGGAGAAAAAGACCTTCTCGGCAGCAGCTGCGTTGTATGGGGCTAAGGAATGGGTCATAAGTGAACAGGGGTGGAGAATGGAAACCCAATCAGAGGTTGGGAAGAGACCAGTCATGGTCCAGACGGCCTCTTCAGGTCAGGAAGGGGTGTCCAGGTGGACCTTTTCTCACAGCTGGGTTTAGCTTCTCTCGAACTTTTTCAGCCTTTTGCCTTTCACCAAGAAAACTGATTTTTCCTCTGCAAGACATGTGAGCCTCCTCCTCCTGCCCTAGGGTGAGGTCCTCTGGAGTGGATTTAATTAGCTTTGAGGATGGTCCGTTCCTTTTCCAGGAGGTCTATTTCAGGTTGAGGTCATCCCATCGGACTCGCCATCAATACTCACCATCCACTGAAGGGCAGGTCTGCTGGCCACTCAGATTCCCCGGGCGGAGAGGAAGGGCCTCGAAGCTGATGGTCGCACTCCGTGTATTCTAACACCACTTACTTGTGAGGACACAACGTCCTGAGATGGGTGGGACTTCAAATCAGAGTTTTTTAGGTAGTTCCGATTCTCAGTTTCCTTGGGAAAATCATACAGCCGCCTACCTCTCCCACATACACATCCATACCTCGAGGTATTCACTGGTAGCACTGACATTTTGGCAGCCAATAGTTCCTCTAGGGCCAACCATCTCTTCTGCGGGTCCCAAGTGGCAGGATTTATTTCGAGAAAGTGTGAGACAAAGGAGTGCGGAAGTAAAGTTTACCCCCTGCCTCCGCGGCATGCGGGTAGGAGACGTATCGGAATAAGCATAAAGGTATGTGTCTGTAGCTATGTGGTGCCTATTCGTGCCTCTCCTCCCCCAGCCCCTGGGTGCACACACTCTGGGCAGAAACGCGCCCCCGCGCCCCGGCGCTCCCCGCCCCCCGCGCGCCCGGCGCAGACCGCGCAGAACTTCCCCTGGGTCACGGCCCAGCGATACGAGCGGCCCTGGCGGGGAGCCCTGCTCTTCCCGAGTCGTGGGTGGCGCGGTGCTTGTTTCCCTCCCCTCCCTTTCCGGACCCAAACGGGGATGTATCTGGGTCAGCCTGGGAGGGGCCGGACCTGCCAGGGACCGGCGTGGGGGAGGGGGTGGCGATGACAGCATCTTTCAGGTTTTTGGCGTCTCTGAGCTTCTCCTCCTCGTCCAGCCTCTTCACCGAGCTCGCGTCCCGGAAGGAATGACGCTCTGGCCGGTTCAGGCCTGAGGGGTGGGCGGGGTGGGGGAGAGCGCGTCTTTCCTATCTGGATGGCCACCCATCCCACCCCCACGCCCCGCGAACTATTCGGCGCCCCCGCCCCCGAACACACACACTCCCTATTCCCCAGGGCTCGCTCCCCCGACAGGCGGCGGGTCCCTCCGCCCCAGAAAAAGAGCAATGGAACAGTTCACGGCCGCCGCCAGTTCCTGGTCTTCCTTCCTTTCGGGCAATAAACGGCACGGCTGTAAGCCAGTTGCTGCTCCAGATGCTCCCCCCGCGGGCTCGAGCCCCGCTCTGTCAGTTGTGCGGGGCCCCGGGTCCAGGACCCAGCGTCCCTTTATGTCCTCAAGGCGCACAGGCTGAGCTCCCGGGCCGCGGGAGGTGCGACCAGTGCTGGCTGGGGCGCACACGCCTGGCGGACGCCTGGGTGCCTCGATTCCTCCCTGTGTGATCTTTTGCGCTCCACAGCGCCGGGGAGCAGCTAGGCGTGCCTAAAAACTGCATCTTTCTTGGGTGCTTTGACCGAAACTACTGAGTGAGGTCGCAAGGGTCGTGGACCCCCCACACACACCCCAGTCCAGGTCTCCTTCCTACGGGGCTCTGGATATAAGCCCTGTACCCTGAGGCCTGCCCCCTTCCCAACCTTGCCTTGCAAAGACACACAGCTCCAAATTTACAAGGGCTCACTCTTCCTCCCTGAGTCAGGGAGAGAAACGAAGCAATTGAGTGAAAATCATTCCTGGAGTCTTTTATCCTGTACACAGTAACTCCTCATCCTCCCCCTCGTTTCCCCATATTGCATGTTCAGGAACTTCTGTTTGCCAGAGGGTAGCTTTGCCCAGCGCTCCGGTGACCCGAGCCCACGGACGCTCTTTGGCCGGGAGCTTCCCTAAAGGTCCCTTATCTCCGGGGGTGCTCGAAGCCACGCAGAGGTGCTCCTCTTTCCCCGCCTCACCTCACTCCCAGACATCTCTCGCCATCATTGCATCCACTCCGGTATAAAACCCCACGCTTCCTCCACCCCCGCCAGGCGCAGCGCCCCCTCCCTGGGCTGCGCCCACCGGGGAGCAGAACGGACAGGGGCGCGCGGGAGGCGCACAGAGCTTTCGGGCTGCCAGCGCTCGCCGCGCCTGGGGAATTGGGCTGTGGGCGAGGCGGCCCGGGCTGGCCTTTATCGCTCGCTGGGCTCGTCCTTTGAAACTTTATCAGCAAGTCTCGCCACTCGCCGCAGACGCGAGCGGGGGGCGGGGGCGCGGAGAGGCGCCGGCAGCCGTGACGAGGCGCTCCCGGCGCTGAGCGCTTCTGCTCCGGGCACGCATGGCGCCCGCACACGCAGTCTGACCTGATGCGGACGCAAGGGGGTTAATATGAACGCCCCTCTCTGTGGAATCTGGCTCTGGCTCCCTCTGCTCTTGACCTGGCTCACCCCCGAGGTCAGCTCTTCATGGTGGTAAGTCCGCGCGCACTGGCGCAGAGGGATTTTGGAGATGGGAGTGGGGACCGCACTGGCCGCTTAGACCCTTCCTGGTGGCGCGTCCCCACCGCCGCGGCAGTCTCGGTTTCTGGCCAGCACCCTGACTACTGCCCTCTCATCGCCCGCTTGCGATCCCCTTCACTTTCCCCCTGGAAGATCACTTGGGCTTTGACAACTCCCAAAACCACTTTCCCCCTCAAATGAGAGCTCTGATGTTTGGTTTATTTGGATCCAGCTGAGCGACAGCAAACTCAGCCAATTTCTTATGCTGTTGATTGACGCTCTCGCCAGGTCTTTAGCTCCAGCACAGACGTGTGTGTGTGTGTGTGAGAGAGAGAGAGAGAGAGAGAGAGAGAGAGAGAGAGAGAGAGAGAGAGAGAGAGAGAGAATTCACCTTGAAAACTACAACCCACCCCACACCCCGCGCCTCCCGCCCTCCCAAAACTGCCTCAAGATAAACCGACCGGCCAATGCAGGCAGTCAGGATTGCAGAGCCCAAAGCGTGTGATTTTGTATTATTTCCCGTCCTTCCACATTCCTAATGCTTCACCCCAGTGGGGCGGAAGAACACGTCGGTGCCTCCAGTGGTCGCTGTCACCTTCATGCAAAGCTACAGACCCCGGGGCTGTCTCTAAAATGTTACCCTCTTCAAAACTGTCGCCCCCAAAGGCCAATCTTACCGCTTTCCTTTGTACATTGATCTGTTATTTATTTATTTATTCATTTATTCATTTTTGCATAGTGATGGGGTCTTAAATTCTAACAGGTCTGAGCTTTCCAAAGGCGGATTCTCTCCCTGTGCAGAAACCGTTCCTCATCTCCCGGACTTTCTAATCTTGCAAAGAAATGGAGTTAAGAGCCCTGTAACTTCCTTGCACCTTAAAGTTTCAGAACAGATATTAAAATGCTGATACAAAGAGAACGGCCACCATGAGCTATTTTTTCTTTTTTTAGAGAATCTGGCAAAAGTAAAAAGTCTCAGCCAAAAGAAAGACTAAAGTAGCGAACTTTTTAGGAAGACACTGGAGCTCTTCAAAGGAGCAAGGCAAGGTGCTGACGGGAAGAGGGTTCGATCCCTTCCTAAGCCTGCTTTGAACAGGAAGGCGTTTAGCCTTGACACTGCTGACACAGGATCAAAGATTGATTTATCCGACTGACCATTTTTCAATAAAATGACTATTTCTGTTTCGATGGGTGTATAAACGTTATTTATGGCTCAGGGTTTTTGTCGCATTGTCTCTCAGCTGTCACTTAAATATATTTTTTGGAAGTCACAGCTGTAACGATTTTATGATCATATAAAATAATGAAAATACAAGAAAAAGACATTCTCCTTGTTTGATCGCTTCAAAAGACACCTATGGCAGCTTGGGTTATATAAAAGGTACCTTTCTAAACATTTCACAACTAATAGAGAACATCTGGGTAGAGATGATGATGTAATTTTTTGTTAAAGTTTCTTTTCAAAAAGTACTTTATGGAGCTATAACACTGTTTGATTCTTCCAAACATTTAGTGTCCTTAATAACAATAGAAAGAATTTCTTCCAAAGGTTTTTTTTTTTTAAGCCAAAAAGAACTACAAAATGGAAATATTTAAAGGACTCCAGTAAGAAAAGAACAGCATGTCTGTGGGGAGAATGCAGCATCAGAGACCAGCAGGTGTTGATTAGACAGATATAGCTTTTAAGACATTATGTCAAATAAATGGGAACGAGGAGCTTCTAAAGGTCAGTTTCCCCAAAGCCAAGTCCAGACATAATTGTGCCACTGAGATCAGAACCTTCTTGGGAAACCTCCTTGATGCTATCTCCCCCAAACATATTGCCTTTCCCTCCAAAATTCAGTTCCAAGACTCCCTGCACTACCCTGCTGGCCTGCAGCCTCACCTGGTGGCCCTGGCTCCATGTCTGAGGCAGTCACCACCCCTTTGGGGTGTGACTTCTACCAGATCACTCACCAGGCCTGTCTGGACTGTTTCTCTACAGAATCCAAAGTAAATAACCTTCTCATTCTAATATCACCCCAAGTATAAGGAACTCTTACCTTAGTATCCCTAGGAAGACCGAGCCAGGCCTTGCTCCTCCCGTTACCCTCACCTCTGTGTTGGTCCCTTACAGGTACATGAGGGCTACAAGTGGCTCCTCCAGGGTGATGTGTGACAATGTGCCAGGCCTGGTAAGCCGCCAGCGGCAGCTGTGCCACCGACACCCTGACGTGATGCGTGCCATTGGCCTGGGTGTCGCAGAGTGGACGGCAGAGTGCCAGCACCAGTTCCGCCAGCACCGTTGGAACTGCAACACCCTAGACAGGGATCACAGCCTCTTTGGCAGGGTCCTGCTCCGAAGTAAGTGCCCTGCCTCCGCCCAGCACCGTGGGCTCCCCACTCACACACAGCTCCCCTCAATCTTCAAGGCCCCCACTCATCCTGGATCGCATTTAATTTAATCAGAAGTTTGTTCTGTTGGGTGACATTATCCCTGTGTCATAGATGAATGGAGAAGTCAGGAACTTTAGCGTAGAGTCTTACCGGAAGCCAGTCAGGCAGTGGGAAGTCCTATCCTAGGCTGTTGCCTCTGCACTCCTCGCTCTGTGCGGCCCTTCAACCCTGTGTATCATCCTACATTATCATATTAAGATTGTGCAGATTTTATCTCTAGAAGGGAAGCAGCAGCCACAAGGCTCTTTTGACTTCTTCCTCATCTTTCTGGGTCTTCTCCAGAAGAATCTGAGCATATATGCTCCAGGTAGAATGTTCAATGATTGTCATTATTACAAAAACACAGTGTAAGTGTTATTAAGAAACAAAGACAAATCTCTATTCACTATCTTTGACTGCCCAATTAGCTACTCAGCCATGGGTTGCTCTGTGTATGAATGAAATACTTTTTCCGCTTTCACAAATTTCATGAAGGCAGGGAGGAGCCTCTATATCCTGGGTCTTGTTTGGAGCCTGATGTATTGCAGGCCCCATTCATTCCCCCTGGTGAATTCATTATGAGGGGATGGATGAACTAGTAGTGAGCGCCTGTTATTTTCCAGCTACATTTTAGGCAATAAGGATATTTATGGAGGATAGGGTGAAAAACATGAACACATAAGAGTTTTTCCCTTAAACATTATCTAATTACATAATTAATTCATAAAAGATCTGAATATGGAAAGTAGCTCACTAGCTAGGATACAATCAGACAAAATTAATTGAAAATTAGATCTTATTTTCCATTAATACTCACCTACTAACCTGGCATCATTAGCATTCTCCAAGAAATGTCACAGCCCATTTGCTATTAGGAAATCTGACTAAAAACACAGCAGTTTGTGTGTGTACCCCAGAAACGGGAAACTTTACACTTGCTTCTGCCCACCACCACCCCCTATTCCTAAGAAAATCATCCAGACTGTGCACTTGGTAATGCTTAACAGAGGGTGTTTCTATCATGTAATCATCACAGCCCTAGGGTTTTATGAGGCCAAATGCATAACTGAATGTCTCTAAAATCCCCCAAGGGCGTAGTACGCTCATTCTTAGAGTATCCTTAAAGTTAATTTACTGCGATATTCTGCAATTTTATTCTCTAGTTTAAGAACTGTATTCTTCTGCATTCCTTTTGGAGTTTCGATATGACATCGCAAATTTTTGAAAGGTCAATGGTAAGTTTCAGCTCCATGGAATTTTAAGACTTCACCTAGATTATCTCACCAGTGAATCAACTAAAGTACTGGACCTTGTCAAAGAGAGTTTACAAGTATCTTACTCAGAGTAATCTCTGGCTATACGATGTGCAGCCTCTCGGAGTTTAAAACGTATCAGGATATTTCTTTTCCAAAGTATTCACAACCATTTTGCAATGATTTCAAATTAGATGCTTCTCATTTATAAAATTATCACTTTTAGATCCATTAAGATGTCTCATATTGGGGGAAAAAAACACCTTTAGACTGCAAATAAAAAAGCAATTTTGACCAGTGTTTCTAAAGATAATATATCTGTGAAAGTTGGGAATTCATTCATAAAATACTTTAACACAATCTTGGCAATGTTTGCTTCCTCAGAGTTGTAGAGTGGCTGAGAAAGAGAAAGTTAGAACTAAAAGCAATGGAACTGGTTTGACTTATTCTAAGGCCTCAGGTAAATAAGAGATTCCAGCTTGTACTTTCTTCAGATTTCTTTGAGATGAAGCTGAGTGCTTTGCCAAAATACTCAGAACTTAAAACACTCATGCTACACAATTTCTTTCCATTTTTCACAGAAGACCAGATTCCTTCCTACACATTTATGCAAACTCCTGTGACTGTCAGTGATGATTTTGTACTGGTTATGGGAGGGCTGAATTTGGCCTAAAGCAGCTTATCCTGGAAATAATCATGAAATTCCAATGAAGCTATCCAAAGAGTTTTACAATTAATTTGCTTGGAGGGAAATTTACATCTTAGAGTTGTGAAGAACTCTCTTTTGGAAACCTAAACGTACTTATAGATGAATAGTAAAGGCAAAGAGCAACATCATTTATGGGAAGAGCACAAAAGTTACTAAAATATCCCAATGGTCATACAGGAATGGAGAATATTTGCCTGTTCTGCTTTAGAGAGATAGAGTAAGACTGAACAATTTCAGAAACATTTGTAATTTACTCATTCAACGGACAGTCACCCATCACAGAGGCAGAGAAACAAAGACAGAATTAATACGCCCAAAATACTCTTGCAAAAATATACCTCCAAAATTCTAGAATGAGTCTTACAAAACAGAAAGGTGAGTAGGCCTCATCCTTGTAAATTTTTTTATTAAGGCAAATATTTTAAAAGAAAGTTGAACAGCCAATAACTTTCAAGAAAGCCTAGCTTCTAGTGGTTTGCCTTTCTTGGTGACAATCCCCGACTCCAAATAAAAACTGTGCTTAAGTGCTAAATAGCTTGATTTATCTCAATTCAAAAATTAGAGAAACCTCAATACTAACACATCAGGAAGTTGAAATATCACCATTTAGATTTGGATTTTGTTTCATTTTTATGATGGTTTTTAAAAAGAATCAGTTTTTCTTAGAAGAGGCCCAAGATCAAAATTTGTTTTGTTACAAAGCCAGTTCTTGAAATGTGCTACTATTTCACACATAGCATTTTACTGATTCATCTAAAACACTTAACTGAAAACATCTTAAGGCCATATCTACATGGTACCAAACCATCTGGAGGCAAAATCAAAAGTCAGTCAATGTGCTAATGTTTTAATAATAAATGAGAATTATGTATAAAGGTGTTATTTTTGCTTTGTAAATCATTTCTAAAAGTAGCTGATTGTGCTTTTTATTTTCTTTCATCAAGCAAATTGATGTAATTGTTTCCAAATTGCACCAGGACAAATTCTGAGCCTAGACAGACAATTTATTTCTCTATTGCTTTCAAAGTACTGCCTGGCCACTGACCGACTATCATCTGCTTCTTCCATGCCTTTCCTCTAAAAGACCACCTTATAAAACTCCTCTTGCTCCTTAAAAAATACAATCAGAGCCAGGCATGGTAGCTCACACCTGTAATCCTAGCACTCTGGGAGGCAGAGGCGGGTGGGTTGCTTGAGTTCACAGGTTTGAGACCAGCCTGAGCCAGAGTGAGATCTTGTCTCTAAAACTAGCCGGGCATTGGGGTGAGCACCTGTAGTCCCAGCTACTCAGGAGGCTGAGGCAAGAGAATTGCTTGAGCCCAAGAGATTGAAGTTGCTGTGAGCTATGATGCCACAGCACTCTACCTAGGGTGACAGAGTGAGACTCTGTCTCCAAAACAAAAAATAAGTAAATAAATAAAATAAGATCAGTGCACTTGGGAATTTTTCTCCTATGTAATCTCTGTAAACATAGTTGCTGGACCCCACATCCAAAACCAGGCTTTAGAAGATAAATGGGTTAACTATGGACATAGTATTTTCCTAAACTAAAAATGGGTAAAGCAAAAATTTCATTTATCTGAAAGTCACTATATGAGATTAAGCCACATTAGCAGCTATTAGTCACCTTCTTTTACATCTCAATTACACTGAGAAGATTTGGGGTCCTTATGATACAAGATAGGTCTCTAAAACAGCTCCCGTGACCATCACACTTCTCTCTGGAGAGCACTACCAGCTACCTATGGCAAATATTCATATAACTGATTTTACCTAACTACAAGGCATGATTGATTCCTTTTTTGATGGTTAGAGGTTTGGGGAGGGATATTTTCTAAAGGCTGAGGTAAGTGTCATTTAATATGGTGTAGATATGTTTCCTGATTTTTAATAATGAGACCAGCAGAGCAAATATTGCAAAGGATGTATAATAAATTTTAGCATTAAATGACAAACGGAAACAAGCAGGGCTTCAATGCGAAAAGCTGCTTTGTTCTCCCAGCTGTGTGGTTCAAAAAGTCACACTCGTCTTGACATGCTGAACCGCCGCATGGTTCTCTTTTTCTGCCTTGCGTTGGCATCAGGTTGTCCAGCTTCTATTTCGATTGTTAATATATTTGCTGCAGCAACTGTTAATAAAAGGGCATGCTAATAACAATGAAATACAGCTCCACTTGAAAAACGAGGTGCGCAAGGACCCTAAAGAGCCTTATATCTGTCACTATACCACAACACCGTGTTATGAGTTACTACAGATTATTAAAATAATTTAATGTAGTTATTGCACTGAAATATGTACCTTTCAGCCTGTAAGTGAAAGTACCCTGTGCTCTAATAAAGACCAATTCTAAGGAGCACCCCAAAGGGTTCTTGCCCAAGTCTAATTATAGGCGGTAAATTTGTTTCCTTCCAGAAAAACCAAAGAACAGCTTTTCACTGTCTTTTACCCAATACTAGTGATTAGTGCAGGTGTTCCAGAAGAAAGTAAATTCACCTTAATAGTTAGACATAGTATGTAACTCAAGGATATTGCATATTGCCTTCAACAATCTCTCCATTACGTGTGAAAGTCAAGGCCAAGCCACAGCTCTCCAGTGTTAATGCCAGGGGCTGGTAAATGCCGGAATTCTCTTCCCACATTTCTTTGAATTCACTATTTCATTTCTTTGAATTCACTATTTCATTCTCAATGATTTAAATGTATATGTGAGTCTTCAGTAATGCCTAGAGGTTTGGAAGGTTTTTTTCAAGGGAGGCTGTGGTGTTCTGAATACCCCAATATAGTGTGAAATGATAGAATTGTGGAATTTTGCTACCATTTCATAGCTGAGGAAACGAAAGCCTGGAGATACCATATTCCTCTCTTCTAGGGCATCCAAGGCTCCTGGCTGAAGCAGGGCAAGGGTGTGTCTGAGCCTCATATGAAGCTAGCAGCTGGGCACGACCTGCTTTGTCTTTGATATTGTTTATTCACTTTAAGAAGAGCTGTCATGCAGATGTCTAAACTGACAGAAGCCTGTATTAGATGAAGGTGATTCACATTAAGTAAGGAACCTTGGCTCTGGCAAAGAATCCTTCAAGAATACCAGTCCCTTTCTGTCTAGTGGGAGAGGATGTCAGAGAGAGACCAAGTATCGAACAGTCATCATGTAAAAGTTACTCAAAACTAGCACTCCCAGACCACCGTTAATCAAAACATTTTTGTTCCAGGTAGCCGTGAATCTGCCTTTGTTTATGCCATCTCCTCAGCTGGAGTTGTATTTGCCATCACCAGGGCCTGTAGCCAAGGGGAATTAAAATCCTGTTCCTGTGATCCAAAGAAGAAGGGAAGTGCCAAGGACAGCAAGGGCACTTTCGATTGGGGTGGCTGCAGTGATAACATTGACTATGGGATCAAATTTGCCCGCGCATTTGTGGATGCCAAGGAAAGAAAAGGAAAGGATGCCAGAGCCCTGATGAATCTTCACAACAACAGAGCCGGCAGGAAGGTATGGAAATGCAGGGCACTCATTTTGTAGACTACATGGCTTTCTGAATCGCTTAAGCAGAGCTTATCTTAAGCCTTCCTAGAGCTGATGAAATGCTGTAAAGTCACAACTTCCCACTGACCCCCAACCCATAGCTGTTTGTTCTAAAGAATCCCACTGACTGGGTTGAAATGTTCCCACCCACACTCCACCTTCCTTCCCACAGCTGAGCCAGGGTCCACCCATTGCTTTCAGCATTGTGTTGAGTTAAGTGTTTTGTGGTCCCTGTGGACACTGTATCATCTGGGCAGAAGATATAATCTGTGGGTTAGGACAGTGCTTCATCCCACATGGGAATGGTACAGTGGATGCTTGTGTCTAAGGGATAGCAAGACCTACAGCATCTTTTCCCAAACTTTTCATGAAAGCAACTCACCAGTTGCTGATTATCCTTTTGGGCTGTGGATCACTATTCACCCCCAGCCTCCACTTCTTAGATGAGGACGCTGAGGTGCTCAAGGTCACATGGTGAGTCAGTAGGAAAGTCAGGACTGGAAGTCAGATTTCAACTCCTTGTCTGGGGGTACTTTGACCTAGGATTAAACCACCTGAGTGCGCCTGTTCAGATCCATTGAGGAACCGGTAAGGCCAGATTAACTGGAGTATCTGAGTAGTGCACTTGCTACCTTTGTAGGCTAATCGGATATTTGGTCAGAATAATTCCAGAATAATCTAATTACCAATGGGAAGAATAACTGTAATTTGTCTTGTATCAACATAACATTAAAAATGTGCTTGATATTAATATGTAAAGAAAGATCAGCATAACATTGAAAGGTCCCCAGGGAGGCTTTAATAGGAAAAAGAATAGAAAAGAATCCAGATCTGTCTGGATGAAAACCCTTTTACTTAGGCTCCTTTAGAGAAAAAAATTTAAAGAAAGTTGGGAGGAAAAAGATCTTGCTTAGCACATGGAATAAGATGAGTGTGACCTGAGCTGTTTACAAATAATACCTTTCTTGAACTTAAATCAACATCCTTATTTTCATGAATTTATGAACTTGGATAGTGACTGCTGCCAAGAATATAGACTATAGTTGTGCAATCCTCCAACTATTGGTAATTACTGTTTGTGTGATGATTTGGATAAAAATATCTGCATTGACCTTTGTTTTAACATGGGTACTGCGTGTATAAGTTATAAAGGGTGGTCTTTGATAGGAGTGTGCTGCTTTAATTGTTCAAACAGGAGATACAAGTCTATTTATATATTGGAAAGATAAATGCATATGGTCATACATTGTATCCCAAAGAATGTTGGCTTATCAAAATAAATGTTAATTTTTTTAAATAGGTCATTAGATATTGAGTGTTTCAACTCTTCAAGACAATAGATCTTAACTACGATATTTTAGGCCCTGAATAAACATGACGTTTAATGTAAATCACATGATTCTTCACTATGCAGAGGTGAACAGCTGTCAGGCCTCAAATAATCTCCTGCCTACTCTGCAAAACTTAGGAGGCTACTTTTGATTGGAATAAAAGTGCACACGCTGACTTTTTAAAATGTGGCTTTAATTAATGGTGGGTGGGCAGACTTTTTCAAGGAGATGCATGATGTCAGTGAATATGAACTTTAATGAGAGTAAATGTATTGAGATAAACATGCGTCTCTAATTCTCTTCTTGCGGTCATTAGACCCCCAGTCTCTGCTCCCCCTTCGTACCAGCAGAAGGTCTGTGAAATCAAAATGAGAACAGGCTGGGCTTATGTTTGAAGGCAGGCCTCCTGAGCTAAGCCTCCAACTGGCCTGGTTCTAGAAATCCCCATTGTCTCGGAGCTGATGGTAACATCAGTCCACTTTTTTCTTCTTCGGGTTTTTCAGTATTTTTCAAATTGTCCAATATGAACATCTTCTACTTTTTAAACTGGAAGGGTTGGGAGAAGCCAGTACACTTTGTTTAAAGGAAAAGCCATCTATTCCAAGATTGTTCTGTTTAGTCAATGCCAAAAGTGAAAATTGAACACTGCCATTCACAATAAGGCTTAAATTCTCCCCAATATTTGAACAGATTGTTTATTACAGCAGCTGGTTAGAGCACCCTCATGTGTCTCTGCACTGTAATATCATTTAGATCCTCTGTGCTGTGATACGATTTATTTTAATCACAGTTTTTAGCAGAACTTAAATTTTTCCTTCATGTCTCCTTGAATACACATCTCTGATTCTCGTTTTTCTCCTCCAAACGGGATTATTAATGAGTACTAAAAAGATGAGCCTACCTTGTTCAAAACAAATATTCTATCAAGAAGGAAATTCTGTAGTTTCCTTCAGCAGCTCTTTCCAGGTCTAAGAAAGCCACACTGAAAACTTCCTAATGATGTTTAAAGATAGTCTTAGGCAAATTACACGGGAAAGGCCAATAGTCACCACTCGTTCCCTTTCATGGTCTTGCAGACGCCTTTTAAATGTGTCCACTCTTTCCTCTAAGATGAAATAATTACAACTTCTTTTAACTCTCCTAATGGTATTGATATCCCAATAATTCATATTTCTAATCAAATGTGGACCTTCAGTCACCCTGGAAGATTCCTTAAGAATAGAGAACTTCCATAAAAATGCTTTCCTCAAAAGGTATCTCCTACTGTAGTGAAAATAGAACGTTGGATTTGAAATCAAAATTACCTTGGTTTTAGTCTTACAATCCCACCGGCTTTGTTCACTGATGTCAATCATTCTCGTGTGTGGAAGGGCATTAGGTAGCACTACCGGAAGACGAGTATAAGACGAACCCAGTGTGCAGTCAGTGCTCAGTAAAAGTTAGTTCCTTTCTCTTTAGCGATGTTGACATTATTTGTCACTTAGGTAAATGAGCTAGGCAGAAATCAAAGTTGAACTACAGTAGAACCTCCCTAGTTGACCACCTCCTTAATTTTTCTAGACTGGACACACACTCCATGTTTATGTCAATACAATAGGCTTAGTCCCTTATGTTGACTAGTTGGTTACAGTCCTTTGCGTTGTCAATTTACAGAAGTTCTACTGTTTTACTTGGGATTCGGACTGATCATGCCATCTATCCATGGCGTTGTCTCCTGTTCATTTAATATGCTGATAAAACCAGACATGTTTTTACTGAGCTGTTTACAAATAATATCTTTCTTGAACTTGAAAATTCAACATTCCTTATTTTCATGAATTCGTGAACTTGGATAGTGACTGCTGCCAAGAATATAGACTATAGTTGTGCAATCCCTCAACTATTGGCAATTACTGTTTATGCAATGATTTGGGATAAAAATATCTACATTGACCTTCGGTTTAACATGGATACTGCATGAATAAGTTATAAAGTGTGGTGTCTTTGATAGGAGTGTGCTGCTTTAATTGTTCAAACAGGATATACAGTTCTGTTTCTCTATTTGGAAAGATAAAGGCATATGGTCATACATTGTATCCAAAAGAATGTTGGTAATTTACAAAATACTGTCAAGTGTTTTGTAATTTGATATTCCCAAAACCCCTATGGGAATAAAACATGGTATGAATATTTCTGCTTTTCAGAGGGAAAACTGGGCCTGAGAGGGGTGAACTGGCTAACTCAGGGTCCCATAATCATGACGCGTGGAGCCTGGGGTTTCAGACCCGGCTATGTTCTCCCCTGTCTACATTTCCATATTGCCTTTGTTGAGAATTTTCAAGAAAAACAAAACAAACAGTATATCTATATTTTGAAAAAAAGCAGCAGCGTCTGCCCTTGAAAGGTAGTTTACTCATGATTTTTCTCCCTTGTGTATGTCCTCACAAATTTTCTAAAATGAATGTATATGAGGAAAAGTTGTTTGAAATGCTGAAAACATAACTAAGAGCCACTGCGAACATGTCCAAAGCAAATTAGCCTTCTTTATGGATTTCACAAATATCAGTTAATAGCACTACAATTTGAGAGCATTATTCCTATCTGCTTTTGAACTAAAATTGGTTCAGCAGATATTTTATTAAGGAATAAATACAAGATTAAAAAAATGTATACACATTTTAAGAGAGGAAAAACTGTATTAAAATTGTCAAAGCTGTAGGGCCTGCTCCTGAGGGTGGCCCACTGGGGCTCTGGGACAAAGCAGAGGCTTCCAAGTTCCACCTTCAGGAAACGTCTCCAATGTAAACAGAAAATGGATATTGTACAACATGTAACGCATAGCCTTACAGGCAAGGAAATCTAAGTTTTAATAAAGACTTCAAAGAATAGATTGCTAGGGGCCACTTAAAATAAATAATAATAAATGAGTAATGAGTCTGATGTAAGAGAACTGGGGCATGATGAAAAAGAAATCATACTCTTAAAAAATATGAACTATCAAAAGGAAAGAAAATAAAACCTAAACTGAACTACAGAGCCAGACTGCTTTAACCTCGTACTCATCCTGACCCTCCCTTCAGTAATCTTCAGTATCTTTATGGGGTACAAATTTCACTTAGTAGGTATTTATTTTCTGATTGATTTCCTTAGTTCACAAAATTAAATTCATTTTGAAAAAGTAGATCAGTTCTGCCAGCTTCACCTCTGTCTAATTGGATCTAAAAATAGTATGTGGGCTGGGGGCCATGGCTTATGCCTATAATCCCAGCACTTTGCAAGGCTGAGGCAGGAGGATGGCTTGAGGCCAGGAGTCTGAGGCCAGCCTGACAGCATAGCAAGACCCCATCTCTATAAAAAATAAAAAAATTAACAATTAAAAAATTAGCCTGTCATGGTGGCATATGCCTATAGTCCCAGCTACTAGGGGAGGCTGAGGCAGGAGGATCATTTGAGTCCATAAGTTTGAGCCTCCAGTGAGCCATGATTGTGCTACTACACTCCAGCCTAGGTGACAGAATAAGACCTTGACTCTGAAAAAAAAAAAAAAAAAAAATTAAAAAAATACTGTGGCTTTTTATATATCATTGAATCAAAAACTAACCAGAGTTAAAGTTCCAAAAGAGGGAATAACTCTTAACAAAATTGTTACAGTTTCATGCAAAGTTCTATTATTAATGGAAAATGTTTTTTATACTTGCCTCATTAGTCAATAAGAATTATTAAATATATGGTTAGCCGACGATAATGTTCTTAAATTCCATAACTACAAATTCCACACCTTATATTTTCTAGCTAAGCCCACCCATGGACATAGTTTTTGAAGAATGACAGTGCTTAAGAAATCACAGTGTATTATTTAAGTTAATAAATGTTTGCATTAAAGAGCAAATCAGCTATAGTTTGCTGATGTATAGTTTGCTAATGAATATTTCTTGTTTTCCTAGTTGCAGAACATATATATTTAAAGGGTATAAGTTAGTCCAGTTTGTAGTAACTCCTATCTTAACTCCTGTCAAAAGGACTTAATTGTTAATAAATGTACTTGGCTTTAAGCCAGCATTTGAAAATTAAATAGTATGTTTTTAATATGTGTTTCCCTCAGGAAAACTGATATAGAGCCAGAAATATGTAAGTTACTTTGTGCAATACACCCAACTAAAAAGTGAAGTAGTAGCACTTTTATTTAAATGCTTGAGTTTATCTAAACAATTTAGTTAAAACGCAGCATGGTAAGGAGCTATAATTTAAATAAATCACAACTAGAATTTCTAAGGTAAGGTCAATTGTTAAGCTGTTAGATATCTCACAGAGTATAAAGTGGACTGTCTTTTGTCTAAGAGGAAGAGCATCAGAATGACATGATACAGGTTCATGAACTTACCAAGATGCAGGTATAAGAAAAAAATTCTAATGTTCTTCAAGAAAGTCTTATGAAGACACCCTAAGCGTAGCTTGAGCTCAACCTTCAGAAAGTCTGACTTAAGAAACCACAACTTCATTTTTCCTTGGGAGAAGTTTGCCTTTATAACTGGAAAAATAATTCTTTTTAGACTATAAATAGATATGCAAACACTAACCATAAATACTTGTAGAACTCACTGAATCCAAGAAAACTAACCCCAAGGATTGCAAACCCGAGTATGAGAAACACCTGCAGAGTGATTTATCATGTCACCTTGGGTGTCAGAGGCTTAGGGTATCTCACTTGCTGCCTATGAAATCTAGGGCAAGCACCTCCACTTCCCAGAGTTTCAATATCCTCATCTGCAAAATGGGAATAATAATAGGATATACCTTATATGGTTATGTGGACTAAATAAAATAGTCAAAATAAAGTGCTTAGTGTGCTTTGATATATGGTAAACACCTAATTTGCATCATTATTATACTCTGGCAATAAGTTGGGACAGAGAAATATAGACTTGTTCTAGCCTATACAATGTATTTATTTCCTTATTCATAACCCTTTAGTTCTCTTTTAATATTCAGACTTCTGCCTCTAGGATAGGATAGATAATGGTATCATCTAGAAGTTTGTTTAAAAAAAAAAAATTTCTTAAATTTTAAAAGTAGAAAATAGGCCTCTGCAGGTCAAAGGCTTAAAATGTTCAAAATCAGAGATAAGGACCAAGTTTAAAAAAAAAAAAAAAAAATCTGCTAAGTATGATTTTAGTATTGAAACTATTAGGAGTCTATTGAAGAATTTTGTTGAGAAAGCTTCTATATTAAGCTAAAAATGGTTTCTCTGAGGCTTAACACCAAGAGAGTCTCGCCATCCATAGATGTTATCAAAAAACTATCTTTCCAAAGTAGTCACATCAAATGAGCAGGTAATCACTGACAAAATGCCACAGAATAAAAACTAGGTGGGATTAAGGCAAGTGGGGTGAAGAGAGGGGTTGACTAAGAATCCTGCTGTCCAGTGTGGTGACATAAAGAGCCATGAGGGCTGTGAGGATTGTGACGAGGAATTACTAGAAGGCTGAAAAGGGAATCCCAACAGCAACCCGCATTGAGAATCAAAGAGGAGAGCAAAACAGGAGACCTTTCAGGAAAGAGTCAAAGGACAAAATAGAAATCGGAAAGTAACTGTACATGGGCTCCGGCATGAAGATTTGTTCTTTGGTTCATTTGATTTTTTTTTTTTTTTTTTTTTGAGAGTGCAAGGTGTCCCAGCTCACAGTAACCTCAAACTCTTGGGCTCAAGCAATTCTCTTCCCTCAGCCTCCCGAGTAGCTAAGAGTATAGGCGTCTGCCACAACACCTGGCTACTTTTAGAGACGGGGTCTCGCTCTTGCTCAGGTTGGTCTCGAACTAGTGACCTACCCGCCTCAGCCTCCCAGAGTGCTGGGATCACAGGCGTGAGCCACCGAGCGCAGCTTGGGCTATGTTTTTTGGAGATGAGGTCTTGTTTTTGCTCAGTCTGGTCTTGAATTACTGAGCTCAAAGCAATCCCCCCATCTCAGCTTCCCAACGTGCTAGAAATATAGGTGCCAGCCACTGTGCCGGGCTGGCCCTAATGTTTTGAATGAAGATTTCAGCATCGCACACTAGAGATAGCAAGTCATTGCAACTGATTCTTATTTATGTTCTTTCTCCATCTACTGGAGAAATGGTACTTGTACATAGCAACAGAAGTATCAAACTGAGCAGTGCAGAAAAGTATAATATTACAGAATGGGAAGTGTTCTTCCCTTTACCATCCTTGTTACCTTCCAGAACATTTCAAAGAAGTTGACAGGATATGTAATGTTTTAACCTCTATCTCCCAAAACTCATTAAAATTACAACACTGGATGTAAAAATGGTTTAAACAAGCAGTAAGGTGAATAGTCAAAGAAATGAAACAGCTTAATAAATTTCTGGGAATTGGAAAGCAAATGATAAAATTGTAACTGATAAAGAAGAATAGAGAAACCAAATATAGAAAAGAAAAAAGAAAAAAAAAAAAAAGCAGCAGGTGACCAAAAAAAAAAAAAGCAAAGGAGATCAAATACCCAGAGAGTGCCTTGATAAAAATAAGCCCTGGAGAAAAACATGGGCCTGAAAATAGAAATTAACTGAAAAATCCATAGATGGAATAAGGAATCTCATCCCTTCCCCCTCCCAGACTGAGCAAAACTGCTCAGTCTGGCATTTAACCTCCCAGGCTCTCTAGAGTTAAGAGTCCCCAGCATAAAACCCACTCATCAGAAAGCAAACTTCTCTGGTCCACAAGCCCACCCTATATAGCCAGAGCCCCTAAATACCTTTATACTACTTATTCTTGTAAATGAAGAGACTGTCCAAGGATTATCATATGTTAGATTAAATTCAGCAGTGTGAAAGAAAAAAAAATTCAGGAAAATGACTCCAGAAGAAAAAGTAGTAGTTTAGGAACCGTAAGAGAATTTTTTTAAAGGTGAATTTGTCTCCTCACAGAGATGCAAGATATTAACATCTACAAATAAGAAGGAAGACTTTGAAAAAAATGACAGTTTAAGAGCAAGAACTCGGAAGAGAAAACCAAAGAAATCTCTCAAAAAGTAAAAATGCTCCAGACAAACAGAGTTTAAGGCTGTTCATAAACAATCCCCCACACACTTGAGTTTAAAACCACCTGAAAAATGGACAAATGGATGTACTAAAACTGTCAGTTCCATTGTTGGGGGGGAGGGGAAAGCTGCAATGGAGGATGTGGCCTGGAAGCACCTTGCAGCCCACCCCAGAGCCAGGCAAACTCACATGTCACTGGTTGGCCATCTGGGAGCCCTTGCAGAGAGCCACATGCTGAGGGTAGGAGCTGATTGTAAGTCATTTCCAAACATTGGCAGAGTCTCAGAAAGAACCCAAGCACCCAAACCCTGCTCCTTCGTCTAAACTCACCAGTTGGACAAATCATTTATCCTCTGGGGAGACGGGAGCAATGGAGAGCAGAGAACCAGGAGGGTTAGTTACTCTGATAGAATTTCTTCCTCAAGAACCCAGGAAGAAAGTATTTTTAAAACATGAGAGAAAACATAAAAGACATAGAGGATTGATTAAAAAGGATTGATTCAGTGTCTAATGTGAATGCCGCAAAGAAAGACTTTAAAAAGTAAAGGGGAGGAAAATATTAAAGAGAATGTCTCATACTAAAAGAATATGAGTTTCAGATTGAAAGGGCTGCTGAGTGCTGAACAGGATTGATGGGGGAAGAATATTGTGATATTTCTGAAGCATACGAATGAGGAAAAGATTCTAGAAGCTTTCATGGGGGAAAAATACAAAGTGAAATGAAAACAAACCTAAATCTGTTTTCAAAGAATCAGCCAAATATCAGACTTCCATCTGCAACGCAAGAGGCCAAATGCCTGTGGTGCTATCCCTTCAAAGTTTTGAAGGAAAATTATTTCCAGTCCAGAATTCTATACCCAGCCAAGCTATTAATCAAGTGTGAAGGCTGAAGGAAGACATATTAGACATGGAAGAATTCAAAAAATGTATCCACCTTGAAGGAGTTACCTCAACAATATGCTGTAGCAAAAAGAAGGAACAAATTAAAAAAGAAACAGCATGGCATGATGTTAGTTAGGTCTCGGCTATGGAGCCAGTCCAGGTCAGAAGCAGAGGATGGAGTCACATCAAGCCCCCGGGAAATGGGAAGTAATGGAATGATTGTGAGGGTGTGATCAGTGCCATTGGTAGCAAGTAAAACAAGAAAACCAAAATTCCCTTTAAGAACATTCTTCATTGACACAGAGGCTGTGATATTGGATCAGAGCTACGGAGAGGCAGCCCTGGCACCATACTTACAATATTACATAGATGATTATTGTTTTAAAATTTTGGCATCAACATCTAGATATACGGCAGAATATGTAACTACAGTCACAGAACAGAAGTCCGCTGCTTTACTCACTCATTCTTTTATCGTCTAAGTAAGATATTTCCCTACAACAGTGGCTGTGTGTGGGAACCCCCTAGTTCTTCGTGCCCCACCTCCACACCTCTGGAGAGCCAGGGGTTGCCGCTGTAGCCTGTCCTGCCACGCCCCACTTATCCATCCATCCAAGGGCACTTAGGTCTTACCCTGGCCACAGCCCATCTTTCATTCCCTCTAAAGCAACATTAGCAGAGATTGCTGCTGCTGACACATTTTTTCCTGGAGAATCTGACCTTTTGGATGTAGAGGGTAAGAAACAACCTCTACTTCAATGCTCAATCTTCCCTGTTCCCAGAAAAGTAATGTGGGCTCCTGCCAGGGGTCTTCCTCACCTCTGCCGCCCTCCACAGGCCTCAGACTCTAGCCTTCCCCTGCATTTCTAGGTTTGGACGAGCTTCTCAACCCTGGCTATGTATTGGAAGCTCTTGAGTAAAAAGGAGCAAGTACCTACGGTCAAGGCCTGGGCCCCACCAGGTTCTGCCTTACCTAGATTGAGGAGGGCCTGGAAACCATCTCCAGGTGATTTTAATATGTACCCAGGAAGGGGGAACGCTGCTCTGCTCTCTCCAGCGCCCAGGGAACAGTCCATGAATTCCTATTACCATAAAGAGTAGTTTGACTCTTTTTGTTTTCCCCTCTCTTTCCAGACCATGAAATCCATCAAACTGCAGCCATGTTGTAAACAAATGTGTTCCTCTTCTTCCTCTGTGTACACACACGCAGAGGCCTTTAGAGAGGATCACCCCACACATATTGGTCCTTGTTTTGTTTTATACAACACTCAACTTCCTCTTATGCCTGTACGACTGATCAGCCTCATTATTCAGAGACCACATAATGTTTCATTATTAAGCATGTACCATAATTTGCTTAGCCTATGATCCTATAGATATCATTTAAACTTTTTCCTCATTTTTTCCTTTACTAATTATGTAGTAGCTGTGGTGGGCATCCATGTAGGTCTATATCCTTCAAAACTTCCGGAAGTATTTCTAGAGAGGAATCACCCAGCCAAAGGATAATACATTGGAAATTTAGACAGGTCTTGCAGAAACACTCTCCATTTAAATGTCATATCAATATACTCTCCCACCAATGGTTTGTTAAGGCACCTCTTTCTCTTGGCTCTTAACACCAAATATCATAGTATCCATCATTTTTTTTTACTGTTTGCTAATTTGCTAGCCAAAATAAAAGGTGTTGCATTGTTTCACTTTAGTTCATATTTCCCTGATTATTAGTAAAACTGAACATCTTTTTGTCTTTTAGTTAGTGCTCTGTAGTTCTTTTATGAATTGCCTATTTAATACACTTTTGATGGCCAGCAGTTTGGAAGATGCTCTGTAACCTCCTCCTATTTCTCTCTGTCCCCCCATTATAACAGGTCTGTGATATTTATCCAGTCGGTTCTTGATTATTCAGAGGGATGGAGGGAATCTGAATATTAAAATTCAGAATTTCATAAAGTTATAATGTGATTTATATTAGGATTTCACATTTTTTTTTTCTTTAGCACAGATGTGGAAGTGATGCGTATCTGATTCACATCCCAGTTCGTCCTTTGTCTAGCTTGGTGATTTTAGGGACTTTACTTTCTTCACTGAATCCAGGTTTTCCTAAGTGTAATATGGAAATAATAACTTACCCTAATTGCAATAATTACATGAGATAATGTGAGTAAACCACCTGATGTGGAGTGGGACACATAGTTAATACTCAGCAAATGGCTGTTATTGTAGCAATGTTACCATAACATTTGGATATTAGAATTGTTCCAAACCAGGAAGCCTCATTGTGAGAGTCTCAGTCCCATATCCTACTCTTAACCTCCCCTGCCCTCTAAAACCGTCCGCTTCCATCCCCTTCCCTCTGCCTCTCTGATTGAGCAGGGCTTTTCTTCTTCAAGGTTAAGGATTTGAATTTCAAGTCTGCAAACCCAGTTCATAGAAGAGGGGAAGTAGCCCCACACCGTGATTGAGGACAGACAAGGTTCCTGTTAACAGTGGGGGCTGGAGGCTTGAGCACACCCAGTACCCGAGAAGCCGTCTCACTTTCCTTCCAGCTTGTCAGATAGAACCTATCATTAATCCACAATCAAAAACTGACCATTTTACCTGTTGAAATACCTTCAGTTACAAGTAGCCAGACCCTAAGAGCTCAGAATAATGAGAAAACCTTATTTATTTGCATCGTAATAAATCTGGAGGTAGGGCAGGTCCAAGGTAGGTTCATTCAACAGCTCAACCACATCCTCCAGAACTCAGTTCTTAGCATCTGTCAAGAGTGTGTCTGAGCTTGTGGCCTGTCCTACATGGGCTGCCCTTATGTCCCAAGGAGCCTGCGGTGGGAAGCAGCACCTAGAGACAGAGACGAGATTTTTCTCCTCCTTGTGTCTCCTTTAAAGAGTGAAGAAACCTTAGATTCCCAAGAGATTTCTTCTAACATCATATTGATCCAAACTGAATCAGTACATACCTGCAGCTGAAAAAAAATCCATGGCAGGACATTAAAATGACTATTATTGATTTAGGCTACTCTGGGGTCAGAGAAAGACCTCTGAAGTACAAGGCTGCCCAACACCTGCGCAAACCCGGCAGCAAGGAAGGGAGGAAACGGTGGTTGCACAGATGATCGACAGTGTCTGTCCCTGCCTTTGTGTTGGTAAGAGTTCAAAGGCTGTGTTTTTAAGATCCAATTTTAAATTCATATGCAAATCCTTTGATTAATTATATGAAAATATCAGCTTTGAAGTTTGCACCTGGAAACTCAGCATTATAAAGGAAGGGCAGTAACATTTCTTGTTTTTTAAAGTATTACTTACAAGTGAATAAGCTAGTTTTAAAATGAATAAGCTTGGGGCTGGGCATAGCAGCTCACGCCTATAATCCTAGCATTCTAGGAGGCCAAGACAGGTGGATTATTTGAGCTCAGGCATTTGAAACCAGTCTGAGTGAGCAAGACCAAATCTCTACTAAAAATAGAAAAACTAGCCAGGCATTGTGGTGGGAGCCTATAGTCCCAGCTACTCGGGAGGCTGAGGAAGGAGGATGGCACTTGGCATGGAGGGAGTTTTGTTTGGTGCTATCTGAGATCTTAGGAGGGGAAACTCTTGAACAAGTGGGACCCATGGAGGGCAGAGTCTGGGGCCTAGATGGCACTGCTCAGGTTGCATTGGAGGCACAGGTCTGCCATCCAGCTCATCCAGTGAGCCTCATACCAACCACCTGGAATATGGAGTAGGGGAGCATACTGAGTGGTTTAATTCTAGAGAGGAAGATATGCTAAGATATCCTTTAGGTTCCTGTGACTTGGAGAGCCAAGTTAATGAAGTTCTTTCTGCTCACTTCTCTGTCCTTGCCCTCAATGGCTGCCTCATGCTAAAGAGGACAGATTTCAGATGTAACAGGATCACAGTCTTGTCTGGGGGCAGGAAACAATATCTGGGTGCCAAAGCCCCAACTCACATTACCAAGCTTGGGCAAAGTCGCCTTACCTCCCTGATCCCAGTTCCCCTCATCTGTAAAATGGGGAGAACAGTAGATCAGTAGGAGGACCATGAGCACTAATTACTCTTTTCACTTAGCTAAGGAGAAATGGGCCAGGGTGGGAGAGCTCTCATCAAAGTGTTTGGGGGCTGGTGCAGCTAGCACAGCCGGCTCATACCAAGACAAAAGCAGAAGCACCCTTGGACAGCTCCAGGCCCACCTGTCCCCTCCCAGGGCCACAGACCTCAGACACACAGAAGAGGGATACTTTGTGGGGAGCCAGCTGAGATAGGCTTGTCTCAGTGTCCTTTGTGTCCTTTCTAAGAAAGATCAGAGCAAACCCAGCCCTGTTAGCTAAACTGAATAACTTTGCCGGGTTTGAGGGATGATCTCCCAAATTTAATGCCAGCCTTGGGTCACTAACTGACTTTTCAGTGCAGCCTGGCTCTGTCCTTTTTTGGTTATGTAACTGTGGGCAAGAGCTGTAGCCTCTCTAAGTGTTGATCCTCAGTCATTTGCAAAATAAATATGGAGGAACAGGAGTGCTGAGAAAATGAAGGTCATTAAGATGGAGTGTATAAAGCATCAGCCTAGAGCTGGAGCTTAGAAAGCACTCCATAAATAGTCGCAATTACTATTATTGGTTTATTGAAAGATGAAAACTTAGCAATTACTTTGTTAATCTAATTTGCATAATATGTAGTGGTACATATTTTAATACAATAAAGCCATATTTATTTAGAAAATACTCTAATTTGTTTCCTCACTCTTCAAACTGGCCATGTATCCTATCAAATAGTGAGGATTCAGTTAAGCACAACCTCCCCAGCCTCTGCCCACTGACCCAGTCAGCACGTGGCAAGTGACAAGTGATGCTCCAGCATCTCTCAGTCATTAGCCCCAAGATCCAGTGTCCTTAGGGTCACTTCCTGATTGCTTGGAGGTAAGGGAAGTTGTAGCACGTGTCTACCTCTGCTGAACTTGCCCCTGTCTTTCCTGGCAGGCTGTAAAACGGTTCTTGAAACAAGAATGCAAGTGTCATGGTGTGAGTGGCTCCTGTACCCTGAGGACGTGCTGGCTGGCCATGGCCGACTTCAGGAAGACAGGCTCCTATCTCTGGAGGAAGTACAATGGAGCCATCCAGGTGGTCATGAACCAGGATGGTACTGGCTTCACGGTAGCTAACAAGAGGTTTAAGAAACCAACAAAAAATGACCTCGTGTATTTTGAGAATTCTCCAGACTACTGTATCAGGGACCGGGAGGCAGGTAAGTTCAAAATATGTTATTGACTGCACCTGATTCTTTTCAATGATCAGTATTCCACTATTTAAATGAGGCTGTGTACTTTCAGCCTGCTGCCTTCAGGTTTAAAGCTCATGTTCCTTATAATTTGCACTGAAACTGCACAGAGAGCCCTTCTGAGCACCTGGAGAAATGGGTTTATTCTACACAGATAAGTAATGTGTAGATTCTGGAGAAATGGGAACCGAACTACGAATGTACAGCCCAAAAAGTCAACATGTGCAGATTAGCAAAATTCTTCAGCCTGGGCAAAAGTCTAGTTAGTGGACGGATGTCCACTATCTATATTGGCAGGTCAGTGGACTGATATCCACTGTCTATATTGGCAGGCCAGCATCTTTCAGGTGATCCTGCAGCTGAGAGGAGGACAGCTTTGCAATGTATCTTCCCTTTGTGACCATGGAACAAGTTGTGGGGCTTTAAATTTACCCTCTTCTGAAAGTGCCTTACTTTACCTTCCTTGCTTTCTACAATGTGCCTAGAAGTTGCCAAATACTAAAATGCAAGGATCATCCCCATCTCTTGGCTGTGGATGAGCAAGGTTTAAGTGTTGTGTGAGGGACACTTCCCTTCCAGATGGCACCTCTTCTGTCTTGAACTCACTCATAGACCAGCCCCGTCAGGCTCAGCACAGCAGCCATTCCTGCCTGCCCCCTCACCTCCATCCCTGTCCTGTGTTGTCACGAGTGTGTGCGCTCCACCTCTCACCCATCCTGATCAGCACTGAACTCTGGGCTCGGCTTGTTCTTTGCTTTGCTCTTCTGGTCCAAAGTGAGTCCAAGTCTGAGATGACAGGAGGTGACGGGAGCCCACGGCTCACTTGGGCTCAAGCTAATTTCTCAGACATGGTAGAAAACAAGGGAATTCATTATCAGAAAAGTCAATCTCTAATTTAGATTCTGAGTTTTCTCTTTGTTCATTCCAAAATAATTGCAAAGGCACCAGGAAAACAGTGCAATTAGCAGGTAGGTACTAACATTAGACTGACCAAGGGCAGGGTTACCAGGGAATGTCACAAGGAGGCCAATGCCTTTTTTTGCCCCTGAATGGTTGAATGTCCTTCCTGGTTTGCTGAGCTGGTTCTCATAGCATTTGAGCAGGTTTGTACACGCAGCCTAGGGATTAAGGACGACTAAGCAAAGGACCAGATGCTGTGCCCTGCTGCATTCCTGACACACTTTGGGACCTCTAACAAGTCATCCTACCTGTCAGGCTGAAGTTTCAGGCAAATCAGCATGAAACCTGTTCTTTGGTACAGAATTGTCCCAGGGGTCTGGCTCTCCCTCTCAGTCACTCTCTGTTTAACCTCAGCCTCCTCAAACTGAACATGAGATGATGGTCTCTTGATGATTTTAAGTCCTGTGTATTTAGGTCTTATCCTGGTGCTGGGTACCAGGATAAGATCACTGCACACACCATCTTACTGAATCCTTAGAGCAGCACTGTGACGTCAATGCACTGGAAATAGTTAATGGGGAAACACACACACACACACACACAAAAAAAAAGAATAAGAGGAGGGTGACTCCTGGATGGGTCAACCCAACCAAGAACCAAATTAACATGTTCGTTTTTGAAGTCAGATAAGCAGCCGTAGAAAATCATCATCCCCATTGTACAAGTAGAAAAGTGGTCTGCTCAAGATCTCCTTGGTAGGAGGGGCAGCTGCCTGACCCCACCGCCTGTGCTTTGACCCTGGCACCGCACACTTGCCCCTGCCTGCTCCCAGGACATATATGTGAGAGGCCTTGTGCAGCACAAGCCTTACTTCAAACCCAAGGGGACCTGCCTCCCCGGCACATCTTTTTTGGTTCTTTGGATCAGAACAATCTGCACGGGGAAGCAAGCAGTTATATTTGAAGAATATTTACTGCCTTGTAGATATTCAAGGAAATGAAATACTTTTCTTGTACCCTACAGTTGGGACCCTGAATCTAATCCCTGCTGCCCCTTCAAGTCACTAAATTATTCTGGCATACTTTGCTTTCACTACTTCCTGTATTAGAAAGAAATTCTGTTCCTTGATTCTAAAAAGCAGGCATCTCTGCAGCACCCATCACAAGCTAGGGCTTGATCTCCGTTCCCTCCTTGATTCTTACAGGGAGGCCGTAAGGTGAGAATGTTAAAATCTCATTTTATAAGACAGGAAACTGATGCTCAGAGAGGTGAAAGATTCCACCCTACCACTTGTGGCCAATTAAGTGGCAAAGCAGGGACTTAAAACTGAGTCTATCTGTCCTTCCAGCCATTTCCCTCCTCCCCACTCTGCACCAGGCATGAAGCTGCAGGTGTTGGCCTTCTGAGGGAAGCTGTCTAATTTATCTGTGCTCTTGGTTTTCTTCTATCTTAAACACACTTTTGTTTATCTGACCTAAAAAAAAATAGCAATTTTGTTCTTGGCTGGTGTTAAATAAGATCCACCCTATTTTTTTTTTTTTTTTAAGTAGCCATTCTAATGTATTTGATCAGATTTCCAGTAAGATTCCTAAATTGTTCATAAGTTATTTGAACTGTGTTTTTAATTAATGCCCCCTTTTAGCTGGGCCTAAAAAAAGTACCAAAGTTATCCATGCAGACACTGCAATGTTTCTTTTTAATTTTGTTGACCATCAGATGATTTCTTAGTGAAAAATATGATTCAAGGTATTTGGTATCATGTAAACAAAAGTCAGTATTGTTAAAAGAATGTTTATTGTTTACATTTGGAGCCATGTACAAACAGCCTCATGTATGGGAGGCAGGTTTTACAGGAGAATGCTTCCTTCAACCCACAGAGCTGCTGAGGGTCCTGTTCTTGGCTGTGTGACTAATAGCCATAGCCTTCTAAAGATGAGGCTTTATCCTGGCCATTTTCTGTTAGAGGCGTGTATAGTATGTGCTCTAGCAAGTCAGTCAAAAACAGGTGCAGAAGTTTGTGGGTACAGAGTCGTTTGAGAGTAGCCTCTAACCTCTGCCAGTGGGTCAGGGCATGACCAGGAAGAGGGAGGCTTCCTGTTCATCACTCTCTGTGGGATGCAGGAGCCTCTCCTTCAAGTGAAGCGGTTGGGGCAGCATCTCGCCCTCTCAGGCTGCAATAAAAACCACCAAGCATGCGCTCCCCAGCACTAAAATCATGCTGTGTTAGGGAAGGCCTGTTTTCTAGCAAATGTTTGAAATGTACTGTCATCAGGGTCTAAAAAAATCAAAAGTTTGTAGTAAAATTAAAATCAAGTAACATATGATTTCTATTTTTTGCATTTTCTCTTTTAAAAATGGCATTAACCCTTCTTTTTTTTTTTTTTTTTTTTCATTAACCCTTCTTGACGTTATATCCCACACCACCCACTTTGCTTTGCTGTGGTTATTTTGTTTTATTTGGTTTGGGTTTTGGTTTAAATCATTGTTTTTAGTTTCTAAATCATGAACATTTAATATTAAATTTAATGAGGACCTTCTTTCTACTTGCCAAATGGAAGGCACTGGTGACGAGCAGAGAGAATATGGTCGTGCAACTAGTATTTAGAATGGACTGACTTTATTCTTGCTGGTCAGAAACTACTTTCTGTTCAAAATGATTTGTTGACTGATGTGAACTGTCTTGTTTTGTCAATTTTTTTTTCTTTTTAGCTGATACAGTGTATAGGCCTCATTCACTATTTTCCAAAGTGAGGGTCTCTTCAGAGTCCTATTGAATTGGAGATTCTGTATGCTTTTCAGATTTAAATGTATAATGATTTGAAAGATCAGTGATCTACATAACCCGTGATTCCTAATTTTCCTAAAGTATTAGGTAAGAAGAAATCCAGAAAGACACTTTTCCTTTTTTGGAGTCCCTTATCTCTTACAAATGAAAACAAACAAACAAACAAACAAGTCTTTATATGAGGAGGTCTAGATAAATGTTACCTCAAATATATCCCCCACCCTGGCTTGCACAGTATAAGAAGGTTATACTTTCACATTTAGGCCTTACATCTTCAGGAACACTCTTAAATTACAAGTTAACAAATTAAAATAATTTCAGCTATCACAACTTTCTCTAGAATTCGGTTGACAGAAGTTATCAAGTCAGCCCACTAGGGAAATCCTGAAATAACAATACCACAACTCGTAAATTATAATAAGAAGACTTGCAGAGTTGAGGCCTGGGGTGTTCTGGGTGAGAGCAGACTTAGCTGGAGAAGAAGGAAGGGCACACTGGCTGAGTTCCTACTGAAATTCAGGCCCTGTGCTCTGCACCTTATATGCCTGATCTCTGATTTTCTCTCACCTTCACTTACAAAGAAGGAAAGTGAGACTCTGAAAAGTTACCTAACTTGCCCAAGATTGCATGACCAGTAAGTGGTAAACTAAATAAAATAGATTAGTAAATAAAATTCAAAACAAAAATCCATACCTTTCTTACGGTACCCCTTACCTCCTGAAATGTGGGTGTTGTCTGTATGTGTGAGCACGCACAGGTGCACAGTGTGGTAGTCCTGTGTCATAAGGAGGGAGCATGAGGACATGGGGCTTTATAGGGGGCGATGCCTCTCACTTTTGAGAGGCCCAAAGCGAACAGAGTCCAGTTGCACCCACGTTTAGCTTAAGTTGCCGTGAAGCCCATTTCAAGCCTTTGGAGTGTTTAAGTGTCAGTGTCTATAACTGTTCCTCAGAAAGAGTAAACGCCAAAACCCATTAAGGAAGATATTATTATGGCAATATTAAAAGACATTTCCCCCTAGTCTTCAACTGAAGAAGGCGAGTGCCCTGAGGTTCAACTGTAATTACTCTCCCGTGCTGCTCAGATTTGAAGAGTATGTACGAGCATGTGACGTTGTGCTCATGACACTTTGCAGGCCAAATTGGAGACTAGATCTTGAAAGTCAGGCTTTCTGGGATGAGTATTCTGCGGCTCTGTGGTTATCTACTTGGGTTATTGCCCCAGGCATCTGCAAATCAAAGAAGCCCTTGAGCTAGAGATAGTTTCATCTCTAACTAAGGAATGCTGCTGTCCTCTCTAGAGAAAGGTCTGCACCTAATCACAGACCACTTTGACTGGTTAGGATGTAAAAACCCTGACCTGGGCCAGAGGTCAACCTGAGGTCTCCTCTCCAACTGTAGGAAGCAAGCAACCCTCCACCTCTTCTCCAGTCAAGTTCAAAAAACAAATGGAGAGCAGCAGTTGTTTAACTTGTTGCCTGCTGAAGACCCAGTACCTGCCTCACAGCTCCGGACTGTGAACAGTGTGAGCGCTCAGCTATCACTTTTTTCCCACTTAAATCAAGTCTGGCAAGCAAAACTCAGAGCCCAACAGAATACCATTGAGATCATGGTTTTCAGAAATTGGTGGTCAGCACGTCCTGTGTGCGGCCTGGTTTATAGAACCCGATAAACAGTGGTTGTGTTCCAGCAGTGGAATAAAAACAAGGGAGCTGGTAACACGTCAGCCAATAGCAGTGGGCAGTAGCGACCAACACGTCAGCCAATAGCAATGGGCAGTAGCTACCAACACGTCAGCCAATAGCAATGGGCAGTAGCTACCAACACGTCAGCCAATAGCAATGGGCAGTAGCTACCA
>CAUYPK010151803.1:0-18657 GCA_963574355.1 Loris lydekkerianus
CAACCAAAAAATAGCTGGGCATTGTGGCGGGCACCTGTACTCCCAGCTACTTGGGAGGTTGAGGCAAGAGAATCACTTACGCCCAAGAGTTGGAGGTTGCTGTGATGCCATGGCAATCTGCCCACTGCAACATAGTGAAACTTTTTCTCAAAAAAAGAAAGCAAAAAGACAACTTACAGAATGGGGAAAAATAATTGTACACTATCTCTCTGATAAGGGATTACCATCCAAAATATATGAAGAGTTCCCAGGGTCAACAAACCCAGTTCACAAACAAACAATATTCAAGGACTTGAACAGGATGTGTCTCCAAAGAATAGACATAAACAGCCAACAGCGTAAGCTCAACATCATTAGTCACTGTTGGAATGTAAACCAAAATAACAGCATCGGTGAGGATACGGAGAAATACCTCATTTGTCGCTGATAAGAATGTAAATTAAGGACAGCAAGTATGAGAAAGTTTGGCAGTTCCTCAAAAAATTAATATAGAACTACCACATGACCCTGCAATTCTACTCCTCACTATATATCTGAAAGAACTGAAAGCAAGATCTGGAGGAGATACTCGTATACCCATGTTCATGGCACCATTATTTACAGTGACCAAAATGTGGAAAGAACCCAATGCCCGCCAACAGCTCAACGGAGAAACAAAATGTAGTATCTACAAACCATGGAATGTTTAGCCATGAAAAGGAATCTTGACAAATGCTACAGAACAGACGGACCTTGAAAACATTATACTGAGGGAAATAAGCCAAACAAAGGACAAGTATTGTACGACCCACTTACATGAGAAAAGGCAAATTACCAGGAACAGAAAATAGAATAGAGGTCACTAGTGGGCAGGGGAAGGGGACATAGGGAAGTTATTGTTTAATGAGTACATTTCATTTTGGGATGATAAACCTTTGCATATAGATAGTAATGAGGGTTACAATGCTGTGAATACACTTAATGCCACTGAAATGTACACATATAAATGATTAAAATGATAAATGTGTTATATAAATATTGTCATTAAAAAAGGAAGCCGGGCATGTGGCTCATGCCTATATGTAATCCCAACACTCTGGGAGGCTGAGGCAGGAAGACTGCTTGAGCTCATGAGTTCAACACCAGCCAGAGCAAAAAGTGAGACCCTATCTCTACTAAAAATAGTAAAACCGAGACAAGAGAGGGCAGTGCCTGTGGCTCAGTGGGTAGGGTGCTGACCCCATACACCGAGGGTGGTGGGTTCAAATCCAGCCCCAGCCAAATTGCAACGAAAAAATAGCTGGGCATTATGGTGGGCGTCTGTAGTCCCAGCTACTCAGGAGGCTGAGGCAAGAGAATTGCCTAAGCCCAGGAGTTGGAGGTTGCTGTGAGCTGTGTGACGCCATAGAACTCTACCAAGGGTGACGAAGTAAGACTCCGTCTCTACAAAAAAAAAAAAAAACAAAAAAACAAAAAAAAAAAAAAAACTGAGACAAGAGAATCACTTGAGCCCGAGTTGGAAGTTGCTGTGAGTTATGATGCCACCGCACTCTATCCACAGGGATAGCTTGAGTTGGTCTCAAAAAAAAAAGGAAAATAAAAAGCAACATTCTGGTTGAGTTTGAACTAAAAAAGGACACTAGGATAACTGGTGAATTCTGAACACTCTGTTCTATAGATTAGGCTGGGTGCTATGGCTCACGTCTGTAATTATAGAACTGTGGGAAGGTGAAGTAGGTGGACCACTTGATGCCAGGAATTTGAGACCAGCCTGAGGCACACAGCAAGACCTCTACAGAAAGTAGGAAAATTAGCCTAATATGGTGGCAGGAGCCTGTAGTACCAGCTACTTAAGAGGCAGAGGCAGGAGGATCACTTGAACCCAGGAGTGTGAGGTTGCAATGAGCTAGGATGATACCACTGTTCTCTAGCCATGGGTGACAGAGACCTTATCTCAAAAAAATAATGGGCTCGGCACATGTAGCTCAGTGAATAAGGCGCCGGCCACATACACTGAAGCTGGCAAGTTTGAGCCCAGCCCAGGCCTGCTAAACAACAATGAAAATTACAACCAAAAAACAGCCAGGCATTGTGGCGGACACCTGTGGTCCCAGCGACTCGGGAGGTTGAAGCAAGAGAATTGTTTAAGCCCAAGAGTTTGAGGTTGCTGTAAGCTATAACGCCAAGGCACTCTACCTAGGGCGACATAATGAGACTCTATCTCAAAATAAATAAATAAAATAATCTGTAGATTGGATACACAGTATGGATTCAATGTTAGTTTCTTGGTTTAGACAGCTGTACATAGGTGGTAATATCAGGGGAGGGTGTGTTTCTGATTTACATAAAGCAAAATGAACAGCAACTCCATTTCCCAAAAAGTATCATAGTTTGCATTTTTGGAGGCTAGAGGAGTAGTGTGGAAAGAGCATGTTCACTTTTAATATTTCATGTTCTTTTCAGTTTTTTCTGAACATCATTACTTTTTAATTTTTATAACCAAACAATTGAGAAACATACAATACATACCCAGAATTGGCTCTGTAACATTAAGTAAAGAAATGCAACCAGGAGGAGTAAATTCTGTCTGTCCCAGATCACATTCCAAATAGTCAACGCAAGAAATACTGCAAATGAAAAAAACAAACAAAAAAAAACTAGCTTTACTCTGTAGAAAGGATAAATCAAGATTTCATGTGACACAGGCACAACCCACTGAGCATATATATATATATATATATATATATATTTTTTTTTTTTTTTTAGTTTAGAGACAGTCTCATTTTGTCACCCTCAGTAGAGTGCTATGGCGTCATAACTCGCAGAAACCTCCAGCTTTTGGGCTTAGGCGATTCTCTTGCCTCAGCCTCCCGAGTAGCTGGGACCATAGGCGCCTGCCACAATGCCTGGCTATTTTTTTTGTTGCAGTTTGGCAGGGGCCGGGTTTGAACCCTCCACCCTCAGTATATGGGGTCGGTGCCCTACCCTCTGAGCCACAGGCGCCACCCACCCACTGAGTACGTTTTAGGTAGGAGGCTCCACCTTAAAAAAAGAAAAAAAGTCAAGAGACAACAGTACAAGCATGATCATCTTTTATTCTTAGCAGGGATACAACTTGGTCTTTCCTAATACTGTTATCTTTAAAACATAATAGAACTCTGGATGGTGCCTGTAGCTTAAGTGGCTAAGGTGCCAGCCACATACACCAGAGCTGGCAGTTTCGAATCCAGCCCAGGCCCACCAAACAACAATGACAACTACAACTAAAAAATAGCCAGGTGTTGTGGCAGGAGCCTATAGCCCCAGGTACTTGGGAGGCTGAGGCCAGAGAATCGTTTAAGCCCAAGAATTGGAGGTTGCTGTGAGCTGTGACACCATAGCACTCTACTGAGGGCAACACAGTAAGACTGTATTTGAAAAAAAAGAGTCTCACTTCATGGCCGGAAGAGGTGGCTCACGACTGTAATCCTAGCACTCTGGGAGGCCAAGGTGAGTGGACTGCCTAAGCTCACACGTTCAAGACGAACCTGAGCTACAGAGAAACCCCCGTCTCTAAAAATAGCCGGGCAATGTGGCGGGCGCCTGTAGTCCCAGCTACTTAGGAAGCTGAGACATGGGAATGGCTTGTGCCCAAGAGTTTGAGGTTGCTGTGAGCTGTGATGCTATGGCACTTTACCAAGGGTGACAAAGTGACACTGTCTCAAAAAACAAACAACAACAAAAAAAAAACACTCAATTCATGCCCAAAAATCTAGTAATAATGTCAAAACCATACTAAAAGCTCTCTTACCTATTTAACAACTGGTTAATCAGGTATCTGTTAAATGTTGACTTTCCAACATCCTGAGATCCACAAACTAGAATGATAGGGCAGCCATCTACTTCTTCTGGAGATGAAATGAACATTGATTCCAAGAATTAGCCATCTTCCTATAGGAATATGAGTAGTAAACATTGAGATTTTGGTGGATAAACACTCAAATTTATCAACATATGTACTTACCACAAGAAGCATTAACCAACTCTTCCAGGGTGGAAAGGGCACTCTCAGATAAATGAAGACCTTTTTTTTTCTTCTCTTTTTTGATACCAATAGACCTCAAGGTAAAATATTCAGGAGTAATCCGGAAAGCTGAACTCTGAAATTAACAATTTAAACTTTAAGAAAGGAAAAAATGCACATTTTATTTTTCTGTTCTAAATTAACTAAGTCTCACAGAGTCATGAGCTACAAAAACAAATGTGATCCTTTCCATTCTTCTAAAACCCAACCCAGCAGCATGTCTCATCCACCCTCTTCCCGAAGGTGTCCCCATCTCAGTCTTCACAGCTTGTGCTTACTCTCAAGCTGCTGTTGCCGCTACAGGAAACTCCAGAGAAAAAGAAACCACATAGCAATGCAGGACTGCCATAAGAAAAATTCAGGAGAAGCCCCACAACTGTAGAACAGGTTGGTGATCTGGAATAAAGTCAAAGCAATCTCCAAAAATATAAAGCAAAAAGACAAAGAACAGGGCAGCACCTGTGGCTCAGTGAGTAGGTCGCCGGCCCCATATACCGAGGGTGGCGGGTTCAAACCCAGCCCTGGCCAAATTGCAACAAAAAAATAGCCAGGTACTGTGGCGGGCGCCTGTAGTTCCAGCCACTTGGGAGGCTGAAGCAAGAGGAGTTGGAGTTTGCTGTGAGCTGTGACGCCTAGGCACTCTACCGAGGGCGATAACGTGAGACTCTATCTCTAAAAAAAAAAAGAAAAAAGGAAAAGACAAAGAACATATACACACAGTTGAAATGATGTGAAGTCCCAGGGCAGGAGTATCAGTAAAGTACAGGGAAAGCTGCAGAACGTAAGCACAGCCCCAGGTGAAGATGGGTGGAGTAAATTGACCACATATAAGAGGATAGAAGAAGCCGCCATGCACACGCCCTCGTGCAGTGTGTAACACTGACAAAGATATCACAGGCCAGGCAAGGTGGCTCACACCTCTAATCCCAGCACTAGGGGAAGCTGAGGAGAGTGTATGGCTTGATCTCATCAGGAGTTCGAGACCAGCTTGAGCAAGAGTGATACGCCCCTGGCTCGGTGCCCACAGCACATACACTAAAGGTGGCGGGTTTGAAACTGGCCCGGGCCAGCTAACCAACAATGACAACTGCAACAAAAAAACACTGGGGATTGTGGCAGGTGCCTGTAGTCCCAGCTACTTGGGAGGCTAAGGCAAGAGAATTGCTTGAGCCCAAGAGTTTGAGATTGCTGTGAGCTGTGACAACACAGTGCTCTACTGAGGGCGACAAAATGAGACTCTGTCTCTAAAAATAAATAAATAAAATAGAAAAACTGGCCAGACATGGTAACAGGCACCCGTACACCTAGCTACTTGGGAGGCTGAGGCAGAAGGACTGTTTGAGCCCAGTTTAAGGTTGCTTTGAGCTATGATGACATTATGGCACTGTACCCAAAACGACAGAGTGAGATAGTCTCAAAAAAATAAAGTAAAATAAAACAAGAAAAGGAATGAGAAGCAGCCTAGTGTGAGACTTTCTGTCGAAAACACTGGACTCTAGAAAACAATGAAGCAAGACTTTCTAAGTTTTGAGGAAAAATTCTCTTAAACCTACAATTTAACACTCTGCTGTACTACCAATCACTAAGGGGAAAATAAGAACATTTTATAAAATGAGATAATCAAAAGTTTACTATCTGCCTTACATGAAAGAGTAACTGCAGAAAGTATTGACACTTTAGAGAGGGGTTATCCAAGAAAGAAAATAAGGAATGTAAACAATAGTAAGTGGTTGAGGAAGTCCTGGAATGACAAATGAAGCTGAAAGGAGCCTGGCGGTGCACCTGGAATCCTGCCACTCTGGGAGGAGCTCTTGAGCTCAGGAGTTCAAGAGCAGCCTGAGCAACACAAGACTCTATCTCTACTAAAAATAGAAAAATTAGCCAGTGTGGTGGTGCAAGCCTGCAGTCCCAGCAACTCAGGAAGCTTAGCCAGGAGGATCACTTGAGCCTAGGAGTTTGAGGTTGCTGTGAGCTAGGCTGACGCCATGGCATCTACCCATGGTGACAGAGTGAAACTCTGTCTCAAAAAAACAAACAAACAAAAAACGCTGAAAATGAAATGAAAAACAAGGTATCTGAACCATAGCATTTGGAACATTCACTTTCAAGTAGCAAAGGTCTGGTAACATGCAATTCCATTTCCTCCTCAGTGGTCCTCAGCAGCAGATTAAAATGTAAATACAACAGGCTCAGCACCTGTAGCACAGTGGTTACGCCGCCACATGCACCAAAGCTGGCGGGTTTGAACCTGGCCTGAGTCAGGTAAAAACAACAATGACAACTGCAACAAAAAATAGCCGGGCATTGTGGCAGGTGCCTGTAATCCCAGCTACTTGGGAGGCTGAGGCAAGACAATCGCTTAAGCCCAACAGTTTGAGATTGCTGTGAGCTGTGACGCCATGGTACTCTACCGAGGGCGACAAAGTGAGACTCGTCTTCCCCACTCAAAAAAATGTAATCACAACAGTCCACTCATCATCCTGCTCTCATTTCATCCACTATTCTCCTCTTCTTACCCCCCAACATTTACCATCTCCTGCAAGCATGGCCTGGACTCTAAGCAGGAAATGCACTATCAGCCTCTGGTGCTCTCCTCTGGCTACTACCGACAATCTGCCAGTGCTCCCAACCCACACAACAAAGACCCAGCCCCAGCCCTGGTGGTCACTCACTGACACAGCTCCCGTCACCCTGTGCCCTCTCTACTACGCCATCAGTTCTCCTGTGCTCTGGAGCATCCCAGCCTGCTATGTTCAAGCATGTTGCTTTTTTCACCCTTCATCACAAAATATACACCTACCCTCCAACTACTGCTTCATTTCTCTCCTTCCCTGCACAGCTGAACTCTACAAAAACAAAGTTTTTCATCCTTCTCTCTCCAGGCTCTTGACCACATTTCTCAGCCTATCCCCTCATGGTATGTTGCAACTCCTCCAGACCCTGTTTTCATAGCCAATACTCCTTTCTCAGAACATATATGACCATCAACAGTTCTCATAAGAAGCCTTTATAGACTTCCTGGCTGGGCATAGTGGCTCACACCTACAATCCTAACACTTTGGAAAGTGGAGACAGGACAATGGCTTGAGCCCAGCAGATCACAATGGTCAACCTACCTAGACCTGCTCTCCACAAAATCTTTTTTAAAAAATTGCTGGATTGGTGGCACCTGTAGCTCAGTGGGTAGGGCACTGATCACATTCACTGAGGCTGGCAGGTTCAAACCCGGCCTGGGCCAGCTAAACAATGACAACTGCAACAACAACAAAAAAACAGCCAGGTGTTGTGGCAGGTGCCTGTAGTCACAGCTACTTGGGAGGCTGAGGCAAGAGAACTGTTTAAGCCCAAGAGTTTGAGGCTGCTGTGACCTATAATTCCACAGCACTCTACCCAGGGTGACAGCTTGAGACTCTGTCTCAAAAAAAAAAAAAAATAATAATAATAATAATAATAATAATAATAATTTGCTGGATTGCTTGAGCCCAGCAGCAAGGCTATAGCAAGTTATGAAGAAGCCACTGCGCCGTAACCTGGGAAAAGAGCAAGACCCTGTCTGTACAAATGAAAGGAATAACAGAAGGAAGCCTTTCTGGCCTCCAGGACATTACACACCTGGTTCTCCTCTAACACCAGCTCCTTCTCAAACTCCTCTGCTGCTCCCTCACCTTTGCCTAGTCCTCCCCTTGAAGTGTCTCAGGGCTTCAATCTTCAACTATTTTGTTTCTATTATCAATTTCCTGACTGTTATTACTCCATCTCATAGCCATGGACGTCCTCTGTACTAAATGTTCCCATATTTTTATCTCTAGCCTCTTGTCACAACTCCAGACTCGCATATTCAACTGCCCATTTGACATCTCCAGTTGGATATCTAACAGGCATCTCAAAGTTAACATATGAAACCTGCTCCCCCTGGAGTACCCCCATATCAGATAATGGCAACTCCATACACCTAAGTGGGTGGGCCAGAAAGTCTGGTGTTATTATTCCTCGATTCTTCCTCACACCGCACAATCTGTCCACTAACTCCGTAGGTTAGACTCAACCTTCTGGCTCACTGGAGATGATAAGATGGAAAAACAGGCTTGGCGACCATAGCACAGTGGTTATGGAGCCAGCCACATGCACGTGGCAGTTCAAGCCTGGCCCAGGCCCGCTAAACAACAATGACAACTGCAACCAAAAGAATAGCTGGATATTATGGCAGGCACTTGTAGTCCCAGCTACTAGGGAGGCTGAGCCAAGACAATCACTTAAGCCCAAGAGTTTAAGGTTGCTGTGAGCTGTGACACCATGGTACCCTACTAAAGGCAACATAGTGAGACTGTCTCAAAAGTAAATAAATAAATAAATAAGAAAAAATCTGGGCGGTGCCTGTGGCTCAAAGGAGTAGGGTGCCGGCCCCATATGCCAGAGGTGGTGTGTTCACAACCTAGCCCCAGCCAAAAACTGCAAAAAAATAAAAAAATAAAATAAAAAATCCATAAGGCAGGCTGGGAGCAGTGGGTCATGCCTGTTATTCCAGCACTCTAGGAGGCCAAGGTGGATCACTTCAGTTCAGGAGTTCAAGACCAGCCTGAGTAAGAGCAAGACCTCATCTCTAAAAATAGCTGGTCGTTGTGGTAGGCACCTATAGTCCCAGCTACTTGGGAGGCTGAAGCAAGATGATCACCTAAGCCCAAGAGTTTGAGGTTGCTGTGAGGTATGCCACCCCGGCACTCTATTGGAGGCAAGAAAGTGAGATTCTGTCTTTAAAAAAAAGGTATTTAGGGCAGTGCCTGTGGCTCAGTGAGTAGGGTGCCAGCCCCATATACTGAGGGTGGTGGGTTCAAACCTGGCCCCAGCCAAACTGCAACAAAAAAATAGCCAGGTATTGTGGCGGGCACCGTAGTCCCAGCTACTCGGAGGTTGAGGCAAGAGAATCACCTAAGCCCAAGAGCTGGAGGTTGCTATGAGCTGTGATGCCACGGTACTCTACCGAGGACAAAATGAGACTCTCTTTAAAAAAAAAAGGTATTTAACCAATTACAATATGAAAATGGCTTTTATTGGGGAATGAAACTAAAGAGGGTGAAGAGAGACAATTTTCATAAGGTACCTTTCTACAGTATTTACTATACATACGCATTACATTCTGTAAGACCTAAAGCACTAACAGGACAGACCTATTTTCAGACGAGTATCCTATACAACCATTTGATTGTGTACTTTTTGGGTACAAGGAATTAGCAAAGCTCTGAAATGAAAACTTGTTCTACCTCTTGCATAAAAATGTAGGATACACCTGGATGGCTGGTCAGGAACTTTACAGTGGAGGTTTCCAAATGTTCCAGCAACACAATGGAACACAGGGGAGAAAAATTCTGCATTGCCCAGCATCTGTCATCTGTAAAGAGAAAAATGAACCACCTTAGTAGTAACAACTATGGCTCAGCGCCTGTAGCTCAGTGGCTAGGGCGCCAGCCACAAACAGAGCTAGTGGGATTCGAATCCAGCCCAGGCCTGCCAAACAATAATGACAACCACAACCTAAAAATAGCTGGACGTTGTGGCAGGTGCCTATAGTCCCAGCTACTTGGGAGGCTGAAGCAAGAGAATCACGTAAGCCCAAGAGTTTGAGGTTGCTGTGAGCTATAACGCCATGACATTCTACGGAGGTGACAAAATAAGACTCTGTCTTAAAAAAAAAAAAGTAATAACTACACAAAATTCTATGCCTTTAGGATTGTCAACTCCAGGGCTAACCTGTAAACTTTTCAAGAGTAGGAATTATGTTTGAGAGCCTTTTCAGAAGGTCATATTGCATAACACGAACACATCTGGCTGGGTTTGCCACACAGTAATTTTGTGGCCTTCCATGAATATGGCTGTAAAATGGTGAAAACAGAAGTATGTATTTTCATTCTCAAGGCCCCTCTGGGAGTTTTAAAAAACTGCTCACTGCAAAGGCCAGACCAGTGATTTTCAACAGGTGTGCTGCATACATTTTTAAAGATTAATGAAATTATTTTGAAAGAAGTTCAAAGCATATATATATATTTTTGATTAACATAATTTAACTGTGTTGCAAAGGTTTAACTCTAAGTTCATGTGTGCTGTGAGATAAAAAAGGGCTGAAAACACTGGTCTAGACCATAACAAGCATCTAAACATTTTTAACCTTACTATACTCAGTTCTTTTCATTACCCAGGTTAAGATGAGATCTGAGCAAAGTCCGGGCTTCCCTTCTGATCTCCTTTTTGCTTTTCTCAGGCATTGAGTAACGAACTGCATTGATAGCCAGGCGAGTGTGGGTATAGGTAGAGAAGACTTCTCGGGCAGGCTGGCCTTGGCTGATGTTAAAACCAAACACCTGCACCTGGCCATAGAGGCAAGTCACACGGCAGATCCCACTAAAAGTAAAACCCTAGCAGGAAAACAAATAAAGGAAGAAATAACATTATAGATCCTGTTACTATGACTGAAAAATTCTAAAATCTTAACTATTAGCATGCTAAAGGCAGCTGATTACTAAGTAACAAATTATATTGTACTAACATCACATACTTTATATTTTTAACCATACACCATGGCAGCTACAGAGAAAGCCTGGTGAATACTGATACATGAGGAACAAGTGGGTCTGCTGTCTCCTTATGCTTCAGTCACCCTGCCCTTATAAAGGCTCATTGCTAAATCTCTCCCCTTCCTGGGTTTTCATTTCCCTCTAGCATTAGGGTGGGAATCTCCAAGACCTGTGCCTGTATGAAGAATAAGGGTCCTGATTCAGGCTGCCTAAGTTTGACTTCTAATTCTGCCTCTACTATTTAACTTCCTTCTATTACTCTAAACATGTAAGAAAGCTGGTAATATTAAATGGCTTCATACACCTAGGACGCTTAGAACTCTTCAAGCCTGTCATTTCTAAGCTCATAGCAATTGCAACCTATCATTATTTTTAGTATTAGTATATAGCGTCAGTATATAAAATTAGCGTTAGTATATAAAAATTTTTAGTATTAAAAATTAGACCTAAGGGCCCAGGGGCAGGTAGCCTGTTATCAGGCCGCTCGGGTGAACCTACTTATCACCGCTACGACAGACGGACTTGAATTGGACTTGCAGCCAGAAAACAAGTCCAGTGGAACCAAGGTCCTCTAGACTGGGGGCTGCATCTCCACCCGGCTCTACCCACCAGACTCCCGCTGCCGCGACTCACCTGCTGGGCCGGCAGCAACAACAACGCGCGGCCCGAACCCACCGGCCGCACCGGCGGGATGGGGGGAAGCGCAGAGGTAGGCCGGGAGGGGTGCGCGGCTGGAGAAGGGGTGGGTGTCGGAGTTGCGCTGAAGGCCGGGCTGGGCGCCGCAGTCTTAGACCTCGCAGACGCCGCTAAGCGAGACGCCTGGCAGGGGGCCTCCCTCCAGTCCGCGCCGGCCGCCTGGGCTTGTAGCAGCCGCCGCCGGAGGCGCCGCCGGCCGCTCCAGCGCAGGGTCCTGAGCCGGCGGCGGTGCCTGCGACTGGGCACGAGCTGGGGCCGGGCCTTCCGGGCCCATAGCCACGTGGAGCGGGAGAGACCCCGTTTGAGCAGCGCCACAGGCTCCGCCATACTGGTCCCTCCGAGTCGGCTGCGAGAGAGTCTCGCGAGATCCCGTCTTCCGCCCCGCGGTCCGCCGGGACACTGAAAGAAGAGGCTCGGAGGCGCCAGCGCCCTCTGCCAGAGACCTCCGGTAGTGCCCTAGGAGGCTCCAGCCGGCCGGGGGACCGTCTGTGCCTTCTCCCCCAGGGCCCATTTACATTATGCAAAAGCTCCACCCAGGCTAGCTCCAGAGAGAAACCAAACATCCTGGGTCCAACCACGGGGCCACCTCTCCGGAAACCCACTTGGGATTTTTTTTTTTTTCCTGCAGAAAAAGCTCCACGGCTGGCATTTTAAACAAAACAGGTCTATTTGCATGCCTTCTGTTTGCATACATTTGTCTTTGGGCTAAAGGGAACAACCCCGTATAGCAAGGTGAAGCCATAATGATTCACTTAGAATTTCAATATCAGAAAACTGAGGACTGGGGGGTAAGGATGGGATGGCAACTCAAACCACGTCACATTCAGTAAACTGAGGCCCAAGTAAAAAGTTCTAAAACTCACAGCTCCCTGATAGCAACTGCCCACATGGCTCTCTTAAGGGCCCAGTCAAATTGTGTCTCAGCCTCCCTTCTCCCCCCCAAATGCCAAGGCTCCCTTCCTGAGCCAGGTGAAGCCATAGACACCAGAGGAGGATGGAACCCACAACTGTCCATAGGAAGGCTCACAGGGTGCCACCTGGTTTTGCATCTGTTCCTGAGTGGGACCACCAGCCTGGAAGCAAACAGCCCTTCCAGGGGCGTGGATCTGTGAAGTGTCTGCGCAGCTGCCCTCTGTTCTATTTAAACAACCGCCTCCTAAAAGGATGCTGCTCGGCCATGCTGGACACAGGGCCAGCATGTTACTCCAGGCAACTTGCCTGATCAGCCTGCAGCTGTCCATCTCCTGCTGCTGGGCTTACAGCTGCCACACTGTGGAGTCCTCTCCTGACTTCAGCCTTGCTGGGGATTACCTCCTTGCAGGTCTGTTCTCTCTCCATGCTAAATGTCTACAGGTGAGACACAGACCAGAGGTGACCCTCTGTGACAGGTGAGTGTTATCAGCAGGACCTTGCTGTCTTTGCTTCTGTCTTGCCTAGAACTGCCTCTGGACAATCCAGTCACCACCTTCAAATGCTGCCTAGACCTTCCCAGACACTTCTATCAGTTTCCATTTTGCAATACATTATTCCGTCCTTGCTGTTAGGATGTGTTGTATTGTAACTCCTTCAAGTCATTTCCTGGCTTTGTACCAATACTAAATGGCAAGGATTAAGCAAGGGTGGTCATTCCCATCTTCCATTCCCTCTCACTCCTACTCAAATTCAAAGCTCCTTAGTCTGCCAGATGGCAGGTGGGAAAGACAAATGACACATAACGGCAGATGCTTCAGGAGTTTAGAAAAGATAAATTAGGGGCAGCGCCTGTGGCTCAAAGGGGTAGGGCGCTGGCCCCATATGCTGGAGGTGGCGGGTTCAAACCCAGCCCTGGGCAAAAACTGCAAAAAAAAAAAAAAGAAAGAAAGAAAGAAAAGAAAAATTAGGTTGGTACCTTCATCAAGTCAACAATCCGCTGAGCAGGGTGATTCATGCCTATAATCCTAGCACTCAGGGAGGCCAAGGTGGATGGATTGTTTGAGCTCAGGAGTTCAAGGCCAGCCTGAGCAAGAACGAGACCCCCCTCTGTATAAAAGATAGAAAAACTTGGTTCAGTGCCTATGCTCAAGTGGCCAAGACTCCAGCCACATACACCTAAGCTGGCGAGTTTGAATCCAGCCCAGGGCTGCCAAACAACGACGGCTGCAACCAAAAAATAGCCTGGCGTTGTGGCGGGCACCTGTACTCCCAGCTACTTGGGAGGCGGAGGCAGGAGAATTGCTTAAGCCCAGGAGTTGGAGGTTGCTGTGAACTGTAATGCCACAGCACTCTACCCAGGGCAACAGCTTGAGGCTCTGTCTCAAAAAAATAAAAAAACAAAAGAAAGAAAAGAAAAACTTGGCTCCGTGTCCATAGCACAGTGGTTAGAGCGTCAGCCACATACACCGAGGCAGGTGAGTTCGAATCCAGCCCGTGCCAGCTAAACAACAATGACAACTGCAACAAAAAAAAGTAGCCGGGCGTTATGGCAGGTGCCTGTAGTCCCAACTACTCGGGAGGTTGAGGCAAGAGAATCACTTAAACCCAAGAGTTTGAGGTTGCTGTCAGCTGTGATGCTACAGCACTCTACCAAGAGCAACATAGTGAGACTCTGTCTCAGAAAAAAAAATAGAAGAAAGGGCGGTGTGTGGCTCAGTGAGTGGGGAGCCTCTGGCCCCATATACTGAGGATGGCGGTTTGAACCCGGCCCCAGCCAAACTGCAATGAAAAAGGGCTGGGCATTGTGGCGGGTGCCTATTGTCCCACCTACTCAGGAGGCTGAGGCAGGAGAATCACCTAAGCCCAAGAGCTGTAGGTTGCTGTGAGGTGTGATACTACAACACTCTATCAAGGGTGACAGCTTGAGACTCTGTCTCAAAAAAAAAAAAAAGGATGAAGTCAAAAATCTAGGTAGATGCCTGTAGTCCCAGCGCTGTGGGAGGCCAAGGCGGGTGGATTGCCTGAGCTCAGAGGTTCAAGACCAGTATAACCAGCAGTGAGCCAGAGTAAGACTCCGTCTCTACTAACATCAAAAACAGCCGAGCATCGCCAGAGGAAGAAGAAAATGAACAACAAAAAAGAGTACTTCAAACAAAGAAGAAATGTACAAGCAAGTTGAAATTAAAAATTAAAAAAAAAAAATCTAGGTAGAGAGAAAGTATTGCTTTTCATTTTATTTTTTTGAGACAGGGTGTCACTCTGTCTCCTAGGCTGAAGTTCAGTGGTATAATCATAGCTCACTGTAGCCTAGCACTCCTGAACTCAAGCGATCTTCCCAAGCACCTAAGACTACAGGCAGGCACTAATACACCCAGCTAATTTAAAAAAAGGTTTTTTTCTTAGAGACGGTGTCTCACTATGTTGCCCAGGTTGGTTTCAAACTCTTGGGCTCAAGTGATCCTCCTGCCTCGGCTTCCCATATTGCTGGGATTACAGGTGTGAGCCACTGAGCTTAACCTGCTTTTCTTTTACAGAAGATAGTTGACTGCAGACTGTGTGAGTCACAGGTCTGGAGGCTTAAGAATGTTTTCAGGGCTTGGCTACAGGTTGCCCTACACATGAAGCATACCCAATGGTTGGGCCAGGAGGAAGATTCTAGAAATACTGGCATACAAAGACCTGCCTAAAGAGCTGCCTGGGAAAAGAAAACTTGGGCTGGGAGGAGAGGTTGGGTGGAAGAGGAAGACTTTAAAACTAGCCGTGGATAACAGGAGCACTGTCTCCTGCAGGAGGCACTAAGCTTCCTCTGAATGGTTCAGGGAACAGAGTGATAGAAGTGCTGGAAGAGTCTTTGGACAAGGGCAGTCCCTGTGGCTCAAAGGAGTAGGGCACTGGCCCCATATTCTAAGGTGGCAGGTTCAAACCCAGCCCTGGCTAAAAACTGTAAAAGAGGAAAAAAAAAAAGGGTCTTTGGATAAGCATAGGCTAGAAAATGGAACAGACCAGAATATCCTTTTCTTTCTTTTTATTTATTTATTTTTTAATTTTATTTTATTAACAAATTTTATTTTATTTTGTTTGTTTTTTGTTGCATTTTGGCTGGGGCCGGGTTTGAACCCACCACCTTAAATATATGAGACCAGCACCCGTCTCACTGAGCCACAGGCACCACTGTTCTTTTCTTTTTTTAAATATACTTTTTTTTTTTTGAGAAAGGGTTTCACTGTGTTGCCCAGGCTGCTCTCAAACTCCTGGGCTCAGACAATCCTCCTGAGTAGCTGGGACTACAGGTGTCCACCAGCTTAGCATGTTCTTTAAGCAGGGTAGAATCATGTTGCTAGCATGTCCCTGGTGTGTTCCAGACAGCAGTTCCCCAAGTAGGGGTGATGAGGTCCCCAGGCCCTCAACATATTCACAGGTGTCCTGGTGAAGAGCACTAGTTAAACAAGGTTAAGCGCACATGGTGCATAAATTTTAAATTTTTTTTTTTTTTTTTTTTTTTTTTTTTAGACAAGGTCTCCCCCTGTTGCCTGGGCTAGAATGCAGTGTCATCATCATAGCTCATGGCAAAGTCAAACTCCTGGGCTTAAGGGATCTTCTTGCCTCAACCTCTGGAGTAGCTGGGACTACAGGCACCCATTACAATGCCAGGCTAGTTTTTCTATTTTTTAAAATTTATTTATTTTTGAGTTTTTATTTATTTATTTATTTATTTATTTTATTTATTTATTTATTTATTTTTGAGACAAAGTCTTACTTTGTTACCCTTGGTAGAGTGCTATGGTGTCGTTTTTTGTTTTTTTTTGTTTTGTTTTGTTTTGCAGTTTTTGGCTGGGGCTGGGCTTGAACCCGTCACCTCAGCATATGGGGCCGGTGCCCTACTCCTTTGAGCCACAGGCGCTGCCCCAAGTGCTATGGTGTCATAGCTCACAGCAACCTCAAACTCTTGGGCTCATTTGATCCTCTTGGCTGAGCCTTCGCGTAGCTGGTACTACAGGTGCCTGCTACAAGGCATGGCTGTTTTTTAGAGATGGGGTCTCACTCTTGCTCAGGCTGGTCTAGAACTCCTGAGCTCAGGTGATCCACTCTCCTCGGCCTCCCCAAGTGTTAGGATTACAGGCATGAGCCACCTTGCAGGGCCCATGAAGTTTTTATTGTGATTAACCTTTAAATCAATAGACGAGTAACCAGATGCCTCTTATAATGTGGTAGGCTTCATCCAATCAGTCAAAAGGTTTTTTTTTTTTTCTTGAGGCAGTCTCACTTTCACACTGGGTAAAGTATTGTGGTGTCACAGCTCACAGCAACCTCACACTCTTGGGCTCAAGGGATCCTCTTGCCTCAGCCTCCTAAGTAGCTGGGACTACAGGCGCCCACCATAACTCTGGCTAGTTTTTCTATTTTTAGTAGAGATGGGGGTCTGACTCTTGCTCAGGCAGGTCTCAAACTCCTGAGCTCAAGTGATCCTCCCAGAGTGCTAGGATTACAAGTGTGAACCACAGAAAGCCTTAAAAAACTGAGGTCCCTGGAAAAGGTGGGAATTCTGCCTCCAGACTGCTCTGGGGCATAAAAACCCATAACATCAGCTTCTGTCAAAGTGTTTGGCCAGTTTTGGACTTGCCAGCCCCCATAATCCTGTGAGCATATTCTTGACACTAAACCCCTCTCCCTATGTACACACATCCCACTGATTCTGGTTTTCTGGAGAGCCTGAGAGGAAGGTTTCTCTGCTTTAGGACTTTGTTAGCCTTTATCCAAGAGTGGAGGGCATGTGACATTTCTCCAGCTTGTTCCCACCTCTCCAAAGGTCTGTTAACACCCACTGGAACTATAGATGTGTTTCAGGGCCCGTGCTGAGGTCATGGTGGTAGAGGACTGGGCTACCAACAAGGCCTAGGAGTCTAGGAGTCCAGAGGTATCAATGGGGCCTGTCCTTCTCAGCTCTCGGTTTTCCCCACAGGCCCGGAAGCTTCAATGGCCATGGCTACCACCACTTGCAGGCCATGCGGTTTGCCATTGAGGAGATAAACAACTCCACGGCCCTGCTGCCCAATGTCACCCTAGGGTATGAGCTGTATGACGTGTGTTCTGAGTCTGCCAACGTGTATGCCACGCTGAGAGGGCTCTCCGTGCCAGGCACACACCACATAGAGATCCAGGAGAACCTTCTCAACTATTTCCCCAAGGTTGTGGCTGTGATTGGGCCTGACGATACCAACCGTGCTGCCACCACTGCTGCCCTACTCAGCCCTTACCTGGTGCCCCTGGTAAGCAGCAGCTTCGGAGGTTTACCCACCTTCCCTTTGGCAAGTTTGGCAAGCATGGGCTGGGGCACTTGTTAAGAGATGCTGTCCCCCCCCCCCCCCAAGGCTGGTGTTGCCCTGGATCTGTTGGGCAGTCACTGCTCTTTGTCACATTGCAGAGGGCCCTTCCCATCACGGTCCCTACCCAGCCTTCCTTCCTCTCCAAGGGCTGCTTCCAAAGGTGTCTGCCTTCACCCTCATGGGAAACCCATCTTCCTTTGGAACTACTGCCATGCAGCTGCACACCACTGCCCTCCACTCCTCTCTCCAGCCAGAGGTTCCTTCCCCTTTGTCAAAAATGGAACGCCAGCCAGGCACAGTGGTTCATGCTTGTAATCCTGTGTGCCTGCCTTCCTGCCCGTTTTCTCTTACTCAGAAGTCGGGGTGTGTCCCTTTGTCCCTTAACCTATTGAGGTCAGTCCTGTCCCTGTGCATATTCTCATCTTATCCCTCGGGCCTCACCCCTTCTGGCCTGTAAGCTTGTCCCCTGCATGCTCTTTCTACCTTTTTCCATTGCTTGCCTCTCCCCTTCTCATCTGCTCCCAGCCTCCCCTAGTTCTGCCCTCACCACGCTTATTCAGGCACAGTCTAGACTCAAAATCCAAGGAGTGCTTTTCAGCTCTTTATCTTACATGCCTTTTTGGAGACCTTTCAACCAGTCCTGCTGTGACACTCTTTCCTTTGTGCCTGTGTCTTACCATCCTCCACTTTCAGTGGGAGAGTCCTAACCATCCTGGGCACCATGTCATGGGCCCAGCAGGCCCAAAGGGACTGTACCTCCCACACAACAGGAGCCTCTTCTCTTCCTGCACACCTGCAGCCTGTGTGGCCTCTGGAGCAGCTGTTTCTAGCCAGAACCTCAGCAGTCCTGCCCGGACACTTGCCCTGCCTCCTCCCACCTGCACTCCCTTATTGTCTCCTCCCACCGGCGCCCCTTTATTGCCTCCCCCCACTGGCGCCCCCCTATTGCCTCCCCCCACCTGCGCCCCCTTACTGCCTCCCCCCACCTGCGCCCCCCTATTGCCTCCCCCCACCTGCGCCCCCTATTGCCTCCCCCCACCTGCGCCCCCCTATTGCCTCCCCCCACCTGCGCCCCCCTATTGCCTCCCCCCACCTGCGCCCCCCTATTGCCTCCCCC
>CAUYPK010151804.1:0-21097 GCA_963574355.1 Loris lydekkerianus
CCTAGATAGAGCCAACATGGTACCATGCCATTGGCCCAACCCTGTCACGCACCTCATCCCCTGCCTTCTTTCCCCGCCCCTTCCCCACGCTCTATATAAGCAGCTGCTTGACGCAATAAAGTTGAGTTCCTGCTTAAAAAAAATAAATAAATAAATCAGAAAGGAAGAGCAAAGAGAGGGAATGAGGGAGGGGAGAGGGGCTTTGGTGTGTGCCACACCTTTTGGGCACAAGACACGATTGTAAGAGGGACTTTACCTAAAAAATGCAATCAGTGTAACCTGGTTTCTTGTACCCTCAATGAATCCCCAACAATAAAAAAAAAAGAAAGAAAGAAAAACCTTGGTCTAAACTGAAGGATCAAATGCAATGAATACTTACTTGAATCTTGATTTAAACGAACCATGCAATAAAAAAAAATTTCTATAATAGAAGGCAAGTAGCTATTTAAATATCATAATGCAGAAAATGTTTTTGGATATGGGAAAGGTTGGTAATTCATTACCAAGAGAAAAAACAAACTGGATATAAACAAGTTTTTATAGCATGACCTCATAGCATTACAAGAGAAGAAAGACTATAATATCATAGAATACCAATAAGAAAGGAAATAATACCATAAGCATAAATGTGTGCATAAACAGATACACACATATGAATCCACAGAAGGAAGATTAGAAAACTATTCATGAAAATGTTAAAGGTGTTGATTTCTAAGTTGGGGATTGCATGCTATCTTATTTTCCTTTTCTGTAAATTTTCTATAATGAACATGCATTACTTTTGTAATCAGAGGGAAAAGGGGTTATTTCAGAAAGAAAATTCTTAGTCCAGGTTGAAGGTCCTTATATGGTAATCCCCTTTTACATGGTGGCTGGCATGCTCCTCAAATATCACCTGTGGGTACAGAGACTATCTTGATGGAAAGAGTCTTGCTGAGCTGAAAACTAAACTAGAGGTCCACTGCTGTTTCATTCTCTCTATAGCAGTAGCAGAGAATGAACCTAAGAGAGCATAAGAAAGGGCTCTGACAGGGTCTTCTGCCCTTTCCAAGCATGGGTGATGGTTATCTCCAAATGGGAGAGTAAGGCTGCCATGTATGTGTGAGAGACTTAGGAAATTAGCTGTAAGGTGGAGCTGGACAGGAGAAGGTCTGGTCCCTGAGAAGTTTTATTTAAAGCTTATTTAAATAAATAAGATAGGGTAACCTTCTGCTTGCCCTATCTTATTTATTTAAATAAGTTTCAGACTGCCCACTGCTCTTTAACGCTGAGAAACTAACATTTAGGGTCTTCCCTTCATAAGCTTATCCAGTATTTATGTGGTTAACTTGACTTAAACTCAACACAGTGTCAGTTTCTGAAACCCCAGCAAAACCCCACAGTCAGTAAACAAATGAAAGCATCTCCTTTATCTGTGGCAGAAGTTCCTAATGAAACCTTTGAGACCAGCTGGCTCCCAGGTTCTATCTCCTCTAGCTCATAGTACCCTGGAGGAATTCTCAAAGGGATGGTTCCAGGAGACTTGGGACAAAGGGATTTACTCCTCCTTGGAGAAAATAAATATCCTGAGCTCCTGAAATCTGCAGTTTAAGAGACTGTATTTTGTTCCTGAGACACTTCCCAGGACAAAAGAAACAGTGTCCCTAGTCTTGAGGAACATAACAATAATCTGAGATTCTTTTTGATACTAGAGAGAGCTGGATTTTTCTCACTTTGTGGATTTTAGCTTCCCTTGTAAATGCCTCTTGAACAAAGGTTTTTTCACCTCCTTCCTCTGAATAGACTCAGTAGTTCCTTTAATGCCTTTAAAGATCACTATCTGGAAAATGTCTCCTTCCTATTTCTAAGGTCAGAAACATTGAGTGGCTGTTGGTAGAGTAATTTAAAATGGAATGCCATGTGCATTTTTCAAAATCTTACTTTGTTCCCTTTGGTTTTCAGTATTTGGTTGGTCATATTGAACCTCATGTCCATTAATATTACATTTCTTCATGCTTGTCTTGCTGTGGTAATGGATTGAAGGACATGAAATTTGGCAGAGACATAATAATGGTCTTCAAATATTTGAAGTACTATCATGTTGAACAGGAAATAGAAGGTGGAATGATGTGGGAGGGGGTAAGTTGCAGGAGACTGATACCGAGTCAATAGAAAGTAACATTTTCTAAGAATTAAAATCAATCAAAAATAGAATGGATGATAATACATCTATATGAATCCTTGTAATGAAATAGTATGCATCATTGGAAATAAAAAAAAAAAAAAAAGGGAGGTCTACAATACCATTATGGAAAGTATTTGAAATAGAACATTAAATGAAAAAAGCTAGTGGTATGTGCAGCCTGATTCCATTTGTTTAAAATTGAAATGATATGCAAGCATGATTGTACACAGAACATTTCCAGAGAAGAATGAACAATAACAACAAACTGCAAATCATGTTTACCTCCGGACAAAAAAAATGCAGAGGGGAAAGCTAAATTTAATTTTTATCTTTCTGTACAGATGTTTTTTTTTTCCCCTCCATGAGCATTTTTATAAATTAAAAACTTAGTTTTATTTTTTTAAGTGAAGGTAGTACCTTACCAAAAATAAAAATTCAGTTAACTCACAAGGTAATGGATTCCAGTCATTGGAAGCACTGAAAGGAAATTTGAGGAACTGTTCATGAGGAATGCTATGCTTTTAAATTTGCTTCCTAACTCTAAGTTTTTATGATTTAGTTATATTTAAAGGGCTTAAAAAACTACCAAGCCTGTGAGTTTTTCCAGCTTGCCTGCTGTTGGAAAGACTTGAACAATGAAATGGATAAGATTAGCTTCTTGCCCAGAATTGGTTATCAGATCTAGGCAGAAATTTATTTCTCTGAAAGGTAACTTTTTGAATTTTTTACTTTGTAGAGAGATATTTTTAGTTAATCCATAATCCAAGGAATAGAAAGTGATGTAAAATATTGCTTTTCTCAGTAACGGAGATTCCACTGAAGGAAGTGGACATTTTATTTCAGCTATCATGATCCTACTAATCTAGTGTTGCTACTTATGGGGTCTCTGCCATCTTGATGAGTCATAATTTTCCATACAGAATTGCAGGAATGCACAAGCCCAGTGCAGTCTTCACTTCTGTAACCTAGCTTATTTATGTTTTTAATTCTCCTTAATGTAGGTAGAATTGATTTTATGGTTACCTAAACATTTGAGTTTTATTATGTTCAGTAATGCATTATGAATTTCAGTGATATAGGAGTGCTTTAAGGACTAGCCCATCTCCACTTCTCCAAGGAAAATCAACACATGTTTTCCTTTACGTTTTCTCAGTATTTTGAAGCTATTTTATATTTTTCTCTTCTTCAAAATCTTTAGTAAGAAAATTCCCAAATTGGTCTTCATTCAAGTAGTTGCATCCCATTGTGGTAATTAATAGTTAGTATTGTCTTGTACTATTTGGTTTATTATGGATTTTTGTGTTAATTTTAATTTTTTAAAATATTGCACTAAATATTAGATTTATGATAGATCAAGATGTATGTTTTAAAAGTTTTGTGATACTATTTATAATAGCGAAGATATAGCTAGATAGATCAAAAGATAGGTAGATTGGTAAATAAATAGATAGACTCTCCGTATGTTACCCAGGAAAACAATATTTTTAGCATTTTGGTACATTTACTTCTTTAATGACATGTATATCATCGAATGTGTTTCCTTCCTTTATTCATTCCTCTCTTATATCCATTTTTTAAATTTTTATAAAATTATGGTGTGTCTATCAATCACTCAATCTACCTACCTAATTATTGATCATATTTTTCCATATCAGTACTTTTTAGATTTGTAGTGGCTGCATAGTTCCCATCATGTGGATATTTCATAATTAATTTAATTATTCCTTTATATTTACATTGTTTCTGGTCTTCACTATTATGAATAATATCATACAAACTTCTTTGTACATACATTCAAATATATACCTTTGGTTCATTCCTTAAAATAAATAATTGGAAATGGAAATATTAAGCCAATGAGAATGGATATAGATTGTAACTAATATACTAATATTTCATTTATTTATCTCAATGAAGCATTCTAAAATTTTTTTCTAGTTTTTTTCATTTTTTTTCAGCATATCTCATCCCTGAAGTAAAGAAAATACATTAATTATTTTCAATAATAGCAACAGAAAAGAATTCTCTTTCTCATCTATTTTGTGGTTATGATGCTTCTTGGGCAGTTCTGGTGTAGGACAAATCACACTAATTAATCTGGGCAAATTTCTTAACTCTAAATGTCTTAGCAAAATGGACATAATAATTATGCAACATGTAGAATTGTTAGGATGTTAAATAATATATGGTAAAAACTCTTTATAAACTAAAATGTGCCAGAAGAGACTATTTATTAATATTGTACTGTTTTTGAAAATGAGAGTGTTTGAAGACAATAACTCCCTAGACATGGAATAGAGAGAGATGTGTGAACTGGCTTCCCTAAAGTTACCCAATTCATCATTCTGAAAAAATCAGGAAACACAGTTTAGTCTAAAAGTGAAGCAGAGTGTCTGTAAAACTTCACATTTAAGCACACTTTACAAGTGTGCGTTGAATTACACACAGTCCGTGAGAACAAGCTACTGGGCAATGCTGAGCAACACTATAGGAAGTTCGGATTAACAGGTTGCATTTAGTCCTCGGAAAATTTTCTAAGGGAGATGAGAGTTGAGTCAAGTATTGAAGAAAAAGGAAACATTTCTTTATTTAAATATATATGAGGGACAGTCAGGTGTGAAGCTGTTGAATGACTCGTGAAAAGGGCTCATGACAAATGTAAGCAGGGACCACTGTCTTCTTTGAAAGCCAGAGAGGAAGATCTTTAAGTTTAAAAATGTGGTTTAAACAAAGTGGAAGTGGTTGAAAATTTTGTTTTTGAGGTAAACAAAATCTGAAACTGTAACCTAAAAGAAAATTGCCTCCAAATTTAATTATGCGTTTCCTATTTCTTTAGCTTAGTTTTCCCCTGAAACCTGTTTTAACTCACCAGGAAATCTTTTCCAAACTTGTCCCAGTGTCTTTCCTTCCATCCTTTCCCATCCCTACTTACTCTTCTATACCTTATTAGTTAAACTTTCATGTGTGAAATTATGTCTTAAATGTGTTTTTCCATGTGTACTTACAGGTAAATAGTAATTCCCACTAATGTGGCATCCATCCAGGAACTGAATCTTTATCAACTCCTCCTTGGGTTCCCCTGCTCAAGGGATTGGGCACCGACATGTTCTGACTAATTGATCTAAGTCTCCATCTTTTTGATCTGGAATTTATCCAATGAAGAGAGAGAACTACACAGTGGTGAATGAGTTTATTTTTCAGGGTTTTTCTAGCTTTCATGAACACAAGCTCACCCTCTTTGTGATATTTCTTACCTTGTACCTTTTAACCCTGGTTGGCAATGTCATCATTGTGATAATTATTAGCATCGACCGTCACCTCCACACCCCCATGTACTTCTTTCTTAGTGTGCTTTCTACTTCAGAGACTGTGTACACATTAGTCATTGTACCACGGATGCTCTCCAGCTTCCAAAATCTAAGCCAACCCATCTCCTTGGCTGGCTGTGCCACTCAGATGTTCTTCTTCATTACTTTGGCCATCAACAACTGCTTCCTGCTCACAGCAATGGGGTATGACCGCTATGTAGCCATCTGCAACCCCTTGAGGTACTCGGTCATCATGAACAGGAGGGTGTGTGTCCAGCTGGTATGTGGGGCTTGTGGCATTGGGCTGCTTGTGGCCATAATTCAGATTTCTTCAGTGTTCAGGCTGCCTTTTTGTGATAGAGAGGTAGCCCATTATTTCTGTGACATCCGCCCAGTGATGAAACTCTCTTGCGTTGATACTACTCTACATGACATAGTTAATTTTATTGTCAGTTCTCTGGTTATTGTGGTACCCATGGGGTTGGTCTTCATCTCCTATATTCTTATCATCTCCACCATCCTCAAGATTGCCTCTGCTGAAGGCCGAAAGAAAGCTTTTGCAACTTGTGCCTCTCACCTCACTGTGGTCATTGTCCACTATGGCTGTGCCTCCATTGCCTACCTCAAGCCCAAGTCAGAGAACACCAGGGATCAGGACCAGCTGATCTCAGTGACCTACACGGTTTTTACCCCACTTTTTAACCCCGTTGTGTACACTTTGAGGAACAAAGAGGTTAAGGATGCCCTTTGCCGTGCTATTGGCAAAAAGCCTCTTGCCTAGGCTCTTTGGAAGTTTGACATATAGTTTATCCTAGTCTGGGTATTTCATAAGCTGGAAAAAAAAAAATTGATGCTATCATTCATCCTCTACCCAAAAATAGTTGCAAAATTTGGTGGCAAGGCTGCATTAAAAAATTCAGAGTCTCCCTGACTTGACTCTTATTTTTACCATCATTCTCTTATACCTTCTACTAATCTCATAGGTTACCACCAAGGAAAGGATCAGAGGCTATTCACAGGTAAAAAATTGGGAAGAAACATAAGAACAGGGTAGCTGAGTGTTGTCAGGGTTTGGTAGAAGAAAAAGTAAGGCTGCATAATGCCTATTTTTAAGTAATTGATTGAAAGATCAACCTAACCCTCAAAGAAGACACAGTTGGTACACAGGATATATTGGAATCATAGTCAAAACTACCTTCCCTTTCTCTTAACTGATCCTGACATTCACAAAAAAATATTATTAGCTTTGTATACCCTCATTTGCCTTGAAGACCCATGAAATTGTTTTCCGGTTTTATTGAGGTTCCTATCAGAACTGTTCCCATGGTAAGTCTCCATTGCCAGCATGCTCAGTGTTAATAAGCAGCGTGGTCACATGGAGCCTCTAAATTTCATTGCACTTCCATGTGCTTTCTATGGGCGTAACTCATGAGGTGCTGTAAGCACAAGTATAGGGACATATGAAGATATGATATTTTTTGAAATTAAATTTATTAATAACACCTCCCAGCTAACTCTGGTTATATCAGATCGGGAACTTAACTCACGATTTTCATTCCTCTCAGTGTAGAACATAAACTGATACCCATGTCTTGTCTTTGCCCTTTTCACTTGTACATCGTTGAACTTATTTTCTGTGAGTAGTTGGGTACCTAGATCAAACTCTAAGTTTAAACATTAGTCTGAACAAGAGTCTGCAAGTCTCCTCTTATTCTTATTGTCTTCTAAAAAGGAAGGCTATCTTGATTCGTAAGAAAAGTTTAAGATTTTCGAGTTATTTGGTCTAGAGAAAAAGAGAGGTAGAACTTGCCAAATATCTGCCAGTTCAGAAAGGGCTGAAGCAAACAAACAAACAAACCAGCAAAAGCAAATCAGTCTATATTTCTCACCCAGATGAACTGTCCAAGTGTTCCCACTGAAAATGGCTGAAAGTGCATGTCCAGCACAGATCTGGGCATCCCTACAGCAGAAGAGCCAACAAGGGCTTCAGATTTGTAAAACTTTGTCTGAAATAACAAAACATTTGGCTCCTCAGAGCAGCTACCTCCAAGAGAGAAACCTAAGAGTAAGGGTAAAGAGGAAACTCTGGGGAAGTTTACCTTTGCCTTTATCTGAGTGTTCCCTGAAGACACCTCTGAGTCCTTTCTGGGGTAGGTACAGGGGAAACATTCTCATGATCCTGTTCCTGTGAAAACTTCTTTGGGGATTCTCTGTTTGGGAGTCTTATTCCCTATAGTAACCCATTTTGGAAAGTCTTTCCCAATAGTTACCTGATTTTTATAGGCTGCTGAATTTGAGTACACAGAACCCCTAGGGGGTCTCCCAGTTGTACAGGGATCTATAAGATTGGTGACCAGCAATGGCCTGACACAGGGGCTCACGCCTATAATTCCAACACTCTTGGAGGTGAAGGTGGAAGGATTGCTTGAGCTCAGGAGTTCAAGACCAGCCTGAGCAAAAGCTGGATCCCATCTTTACTAAAAATAGGGAAACTAGCCAGGCTTTATGGCAGGCACCTATATTCCCAGCTACTCAGGAGGCTGAGGGAAGAGGATCATTTGGGCCTACCGTTTTGAGGTTGCTGTGAGCTATGATGATGCCATAGCTCTCTAGCCTGGGACAACAGACTGAGGTTTTGCCTTAAAAAAATAAAATAGGTGTGTGTGTGTGTATGTATGTATGCACACACACACACACACACACACGTATATATGGAGATTGGTGACCAGTACTGAAAGCAGTATGTTGCCTGAGTTCTTGTAGTTTGATGCAGCAGAAAAATATTGTGCAATTCACCTGAAATCATTTTCGCTCACAATAAATTGGGTATATTAAAGGTCTACTTTGTCTTTTTATTTTTGATATAATTTCCACCATTTTAACAGAGCCAGAAAAAGAAAATAAAAGCAATGCATTTAATTTCAAAAAGTACGTGATTATCACTAAATATAAATCAAAAATGAAGAGAATGAGACCTAAGCCCACACCTTGGGCTTAGTCACCACATAGCCATTTTCCTCGTAAGTCAGGTCCTGCCAGTTCAGGATGTTGCCACTGTAACACGAATCACACATGTCCTTTAGAGGGAGCACGTGATCCCACAAGGACACATCCCAAATCTCCCCAACAAAGGACTGAGTTACATCAAAATTTCCACCAAAGACATCCTGCTCTTGTCCCAGGATAATCTTAGCATCCGACCCCACAGTGTACCCCTTCCTCACACCCTTCCTCCCCAGGAGTTTTCCGTTCACCCAGAGTTCAGCAATCCCAGAGGCAGACTCCCAGCTCGCGCAGATATGCACTGGGCTATAAGGAGAAGGGGGGCCATTGAAAAGGACCTCAGAATTTCCGATGGACAGGCTGTACACTCCCATTTTGTTGATGAAGACAAGAAGTGCATTGTCCTGGGTCCGAGTGTTGTAGGAGAAAAGGCTGTAAGAACGGGTGAGGTCTGTGAAGGCCTTCAGGCACAGTGTGAAGTCTTGCAGTGGCTTGTGCACCCTGGGAATCAAGGACACGTAGCCTGTAGTGGATTCTCTGGGGAAAATAAACACCTTCCCTTTCATATCTGTGGAGAAAAGATAATATGTCAAAATTGGGTCAACCCTCTTGCTTCATTCTCTCTCACTGTAGACGCTCTAGGCTGAGTCGTGACAGAGTGTATATGGCACACAGGAGTTTACCAAGTGCTTGTAATTTCCTTAGCTCAGTGACTACCTAAGCAGAACATCAATATTAAAAGGTGGGTTTTGGTTCAGCAGTCCTGTTAAAAAGGTACACTAAAGGTGTTCTATACCCACCCCCAACTCCCTCATTCTTACAGATTTCATCCACATAAAACAGTAAATGCCAGTGTACAGTGTATACACTGAGTATAATGGTCAAAGCACACAGCACCCCATTCTCCCACCTTTGATGAGATTTTGAGATTTTTCCCATGGGTACACATTTAATGATTCATCTTGAACCTTGCCTTGGCTGTAATAGACCAACACTTGTAGTTAGTGCAAGTCCAAGGAATAGGATAGTGTGCACCCATACAGCCCAGACTTTTATAGTACCCTTGCCTTCCTCTCCATCCCCTTTTTGAAGCTCCCGTGTGCCAATTTAAGACCAGTTTTCCTGTTTCCCCATGGGTGCCCTACCAGGATCATGGTATTACTTATCATTGACTTATTTCCTCTCAAGATCCACAAGACAGGCTCCTTTAATAATTATAAAATCAACTGTTTTTTCTTGCTTAAGAAAACAAATTTAACAAATACTATGACCTGAAAAATAAAGTAGAGAATAATGACTAACTGAATCAAGGGAGACATAGCCTGGAAGCTCTATGAAGTCCTGAATTGAGTTAGTTTTGCTTCATAGTGGGAAATAGAAAAACAGCATGAATTCCTATTTCTTAAATTCGGGGATTCTCAAGAAATGATCACTATGGACAAAGAATAGGAATGGAGCACTTGGGGAGAGAAACTAAGGGAGAGATTACCGACTTTAATAAAGAAAGAAAGAGAGAGAACTTGAGTTAATACAACAGGAACAAGGAGCATAGAAAAGTAAATTATGCATTTATACCCTGTGATCTAATTATCTTCCTGCTTGTGATTTGTAACCTTGTCAGTATACAAACCCGGAGCAAAATAGTGTGCTTAGCTAGAGAATGAGGTTTGAATAACATATTACTGTAGGTAATACTATGGAATAATGGTATCTCAGACCTGCGGAGATGGGATTGTCCTACGTGGCAGTACTGAAAAGGAAAGAGTCAGGACAAAACATTAAAGATTTTTATGGAGAATTTTTAAAAAACAACAAATGTTTTATAGAAGTTACACATCACAAAGTACATACTGCCTTTGACTGATCTCTCCCAATCTTTGTTAACACCTCTTTGTTGATAAATATTGTTTTTATCTCCATTGTATAGATGAAGAAACTGAGGATCAGAGTTCAGCAGCTTCACAAAAGTGACCGAATCAGCTTGGAGAAACAAGTTAAAGTCAGCTACTTCCAATATTTCATATTCTCTCTCATGTTAATGGAGACTTGGAGGGGCCTGAGGAGAGAACACGCCAACGTTTGTAACAACTGCTCTTTTTCTAGTAAAAGCCACACATCCCTTCTTATTCTCTCAGGTGAGAAGTAATGATATTTCTGTTCCACAAGCCAAGCCTATTATTTCTCTAGCCCTAAGACTTCTTTATGCCAGCCACATCCTTACTCATTATCATCTGTGATGGTTTTAAAAATATGTCCAAAAATAATTCTTGGATGTGGGATGACTCACTTCTAATGAATAGAACAGAGCAGGAGCAAAGTATGTGATTTCTAAGAATAGATGATGACAAGGCTGTGGCTTCTGTGCTGGGCCCTTTCCCTCTTGATGGTAGATCACTCACTTAGGGAGAAGACAAGTGCCACTTTGTGGCACCTCTACACAGAGGACTTGTGGCAAGAAAGTAAGGGAAGCTTGTGGCCAACAGCCAGTGAGAAACCAAGGCCCTTAACCCAACATCCACAGGCAGCTGAGTCCCAACAGTAACCATATCAGTCAGCTTCAGAGCAGATCCTCTTCCACTCGAGCCTTCAGATGAGACTATGGTCCTGGTCCAGTGACTTCAGCCTCATGAGAGACCTGGAGTCAGAATTATCAGCGAATCTACTCCCTACTCCTTGACACACAGAAAGTGTAAGGTAATAAATGTTTGCCTTTTCAAGCCGCTAAGTTTTGAGGTAGAGTGCCGTGCAGGAATAGAAGACTTACACACCGTCCTTCGCTCATAATAAGGGACTATTTGTCTCCATAAATTCCTGGTGCAGTAGCAGCAGCAACAAAATGTGCTATAGTTTAGTTCCCCTGAAACTTAGAGAAAACGTCCCGTGTAGACTCAATACCTACCTGAATGTGTCTCTTCCCCTGCAACAGTGGTAAGGAATAGGACACACAGAAGAAGCTTGTCCATTGTGCTATCCTGGGGTCCTCCAGAGGAGTGACAAGGATAGCAGAGCTTGTCACAATGGAGAGAGGCTGGCTGTTTGCCTCTTTATATTGTGCTCCTGGGCAAGGCCTTTGTTCCAGCAAGAGAAGAAAAAAGCTATAAATGGTAAATATTAACTGAATCAGGAAATGGTTTTAAAAATTTTTGTGTACTTTTTAACTTATTGTTCCCTTAATTGAGTTGCTCTCTTTTCTTTTAATTGCTCTATTTCCTGCTGAGCTGTCCTGTTCAGGTCCTCCCTTACCACTCTAAGAAGCTCCATTCCTTCCTGAGGTGACATTTTATCACCTTATAAATGTAAGGATGTTGTGGAAGTTTAGTGTTAGTAACTATTAGATGAAAATGCCTGTGGGCCTGCTGGAAGAATCACTCCCCCATTCTTGGAAATTCTTCACCCCAAAATATGGCTCTGGAATAAAGAGTATTTTTAATTAAAGAGATCAGTAGGCATTGAAAAAGGCTTTCCCTCTTTCTCCAAATAAACCAGAAAGACTCATCAAAAAGAACAATCAACTCTCCTTCCCCTTCATGTGATCTCAATATATTACAAAAAAGAAGACCAAGAATGGAACCAGACCCGGCCCAAATTATTTTAAAGATAAAACCTGTCTGTCAGATTAACTTTATTTTCAAAGAAAATAAATTACAAGTCAATTTGTTTCTTGCATTCATTTATTCTCCCAAGTGTCTATACATTCTCCCTAATACCATTTATTGCATCAGAATTATCTATATTCCTTATCCCTCGCTCCCCTCTAAAATGAGGGTATACGATTTCTAGACCCCACTGGGATATCAGATAATCACTCTGTGATTCTCCTCATGTGCACAGTAAATACACATAAATCTCTTTCTCTTACTTACCTGCTTTACTGGTGAGTTGATCTTTTAGCAAAACCTTGGGTCAACAGGGAAGTTTCCCCTCACCCCTACATTCTCTTTTCATCTTCCACCATGACTCTTCTTTCAAGCTATGCCTTGCTTTTATTAACCCTTATTGTTTATCCGGCATGTCGGGAATAGACCCGGCAGCCTTTGTACCAGTCCTCCAGGTCCTGGCCACATTAACTAACCAGTGGTATTGCTGGCTATGACAACTTCTAGCTCATGCAGAGGAACGTGAATTAATGTTTGTTTTTTCAGAGGTGAGTGCCCAGTGTACCCAGTCCAGAAGACATACGTATTATATACAAGATGTGGCATCTGTAGCCAGAGGAAAAAACATCATGCAGCCGCTCCTGTTGGTGAATCGACTGGACACAGACAAAACTCTGTGGAAACTCAGTAACTGTCTCTTTCTCAGGTCAAGTTGTTACCAAAAGATCAGCACATGTCCACAAAGTTGCATTGGAGAAATTGGACAAAGGGTTGAAGAGAAGGAAAGAGAAGTTTATTACTTTGCCAGCAGAGGAAAAATGTCAGATTATTTGTCTCCAAATACCAAATTTCCTGTGCAAAAGCAGAAACATGGGGCTTTCACAGGATGGGCCCCCAGTTCTAAGCTACTGTGATTTAACTAGTCGATGATTCTAATTATCCATCTCTCTCTCTGCCTTGACCTCCACCCTCCTGGGAGACCACCCTGACCTCTCCCCCTCCAGACAGTTCAGCAGCACAAAGAACAAAAGACATTCCTTTGCTTCTCTTCACCACTACCTGGGGCATAAACGAGGGTCTCAGTTTCCAAAAAGAGTGGGGGAAGCTTTTAAATAAACAGAAAACGTTTTTGCCATTTTTTTCAGGCCATTCTCTTTACAAAGTTACTAAAAAGAATTTTTTTCCTCTTTAACAGGTGACATGCTAGGGTAATATTGATCAAACCCTACAGTTTGATTTCACAGATGGCATTCTTGAACTCTCAGATGGTGCTGACACTAATATTATGATGTCAATGCTTGTCAAATCACCTGATATTAATGGGCAGCTCGCAAACCAGGCTTGAGCAACTTGGCATAGCTCACTTGCTCCCTTATTAAGTTGCCAAACACTAGTCTAAGGATAGACTAAAAGTCTGGTCTGACCTGGTTAGGTGACAAAACTAAGCCCTATAACTGCCAGAGCTGGACCAAAGTCCTTTATATCTAACATTTCACGACCTGCTCTGTTTCCACAAAGTGGCAAGGATGCATGGAAAGTGGAGACATGCCAATAAGGAAGAAAAGGCACAGAAAACTTTAGGCTGGGATGTCACGGATTCCAACTTGACTCTCACTGCATGTAACACTGGTCTTCTTATCTTGTGTTGCTGTAAAGTATATAAATGGTTCCCGCCCAGATGGTCAGGATGCTGTGGACCTGGTTACCTGACACTCTCTGCTACCAGGTGCTCCCACTTTAAATGCCGGCCAAACTACAACCTGGGCCCTTTTGTTCATAACATGGTACCACACAAATGTACTAGATGTGATTTTATATTTAAAACAAACAAACAAAAAAACAAACAAAAATCATCTATACACATAATAACAATTCTAAGTTCTTCCCAGCATTTGGAACTTAAATGAGATTGAAAAGGCAGTTTTTATTCTTCCCATGGTAATAGAACGAGAGTTTGATATCACCATGCAGGCATTTGGAGCACTTCAGTCAGTTAGAAGTCAACAGACTCGCCTTGGTCTTGTTTCAAAACCGCTACATCCTGGTTGCCCTAAAAACGCAACAGGGACGAGTTGTGCAATTGTTGGGGAAATGCTATTCCCACAGAAACCTCTCAGGGCAAGAAGAAAGAGACTGATGTGCACCACTTAGAAGACAAGATAAATATTCTCCATCAGATCAATGAAGTGAAACTATTCCCTTGGTCTAATCTCAGGAGTGGTGGAGTGACTTAACAGAGTATCGGGAAAAGTGTTCTTTTGTACTTATTTATTCTTATTCTATTCTATGTTCCTCTCTCCCTTTTCAGACCTTTTGTTACTTGACTATTGACTTGATCTTTCTCTCTAGAAACACTGACTCAGCTTTTAAATATGTGAAATTTCTAGGAAAGTCCCAGACAGGGGTAATACAGGAGTTCAGGAAATTACATCCCAAAATATGACTTCTTGGTATAAAGAATATTTTGAATTTAATGCCCCTACAGGTCAATTGATGTTGGAAGGGGCTTTCCCTCTATCTGTATAAAACCAGAAAGAACCATCAAAAAGTACAATAAACTCCCCTTCTCCTCTATGTTATCTCAATATATTATAAGAAAGAAGATCACGAATAGAACTAAACCTAACCCAAATCTCTTTAAAGATAATACCTATTTCTCAGGTTAATTTCCCAAGGAGAACCATTTATAATTAAATCTGTTTCCCCCATGCATTCATCCTCCCTAATAACCATTTATTGCTCCAAAACTGAGTTACCTATATTCTTCATCTCCCTCTACCCCCCTGAAATAAGGATAATATAAATTTCTGGATCCCCTTGGGATATTTGGTAATCACTCCATGATTCTTCTTGTACACATAATAAATACATCTCTTTCTCTTACTAATCTGCCATAATTGTGAGTTGATCTTTCAGCGAATCTTCTGCACAAAAGGAATGTTTTCCTTCACTCTTACATCATGTGTTTAGAGGCTGGGGTTTCTATCACCAGTTGAGTAAGAACATTCACAGACCAGTGGCCACAGTGTCCAACATGGTTGTGAGATGGAGAACCCTTGGCTCATGGCAGAAGGGAGATCTAGCTCTCCTGATCATGATGACAAAGTTGCCAATTTCTCTGTAAAGGAATTTCTGGTTGCTGGGTATTGAGTTGGTGCTTTTCAGGACCTGGAATCAGGTCATCAGCCATGAAATTAGGGACTCAGATACGGTGTCTGAGCAAGTTGGACAATCTGAGCCTATCTCAAAATAGCACAGAATAGTGCTTGGATACTGGAAATGATCTAGTTATTCTGTGACCTAAATCTGATTTATAAACCTACTTACAAGCGCTTCATCCTGGCATTTGTTTCTCTGTATTCAATAGAAAAATTTTAAGTTGTTTTATTGATTCTCATATATTTGTTTAACACACATTATAAAACTTTGAAATCCAAGAACATGTGAGTCATGTATGTTTTCCTCCACAGCTCAATTTCTTGCATCTATCTCTATGAATAAATTTATAATAAAAGCACTAAAACTACATCAGGAATGAACGACTTTCAGAATTTTGTTGTTGTTGTTGTTGTTGTTGAGACAGAGTTCTACCCTGTGCCCTGAGCAGAGTGCAATGGTGTCATAGCTCACTGCAACCTCAGACTCTGGCTGTGGGCATTCTGCTGCTTCAGCCTCTGAAACCATTGGGATTACAGACACTTGCTGTGGCACCCGCTGGGTTTTTCTATTATTTTCATGAGTCAGGGTCTCACTCTCACTCAGACAAGTCTCGAACTCATGAGCTCAAGCAATCCTCCCTCATCAGCCTCCCCCAGCTGGGATTACAGGTGTGAGCCACCACGCCCATCAACTTTCAGAATTTTAAAATGTTATATGAGCTAAGGTTCTCAATTGCAAACAACAAAAGCAGCTATAGTTAGTAGCCTATTTCTACTTAATCATGCAACAAACCACCTCAAATGTGGTTTTTATAATAAATATTTGTTTAACTTTTGACTGTGGGTTGGTGTTTAGGGCTTAGTGATTCTTTTGGTCTTAGCTGGGTAATTAGCAGCAAGTGAGCACCTATGACAATGACAGTGTGAGTCAGAAATGAAGTGATTAAAATTAAAACATTTTTAAGGTCCTTGTCTTATTTGTATGATTTTAAATTGTTCAAAATTAATCATGCTTTCTTTTAATTCTAAAACTATATTCATAGTACCAAATTACACCAAGAATTCCTTCAGGAATTTTGAAAATCATTTTTTCACAGTATATTTCTGCATAACATAAAGTAAATAAGTTATTTTCCATAAAATGTTACTTTGGTTCAACATATTACAAATAATGGTTACATTGTAAATTAATTATTAAAGTCTTAAATAATATCCATAGTACATATCTAAAAAGACAAATTTGACTTAGCTACATTGAATAAGTATTCCACATTGTTGAATTAACTTCAGTTATGAAAGAGAGCATAAATTATGGACAGATTCAAAATGATAATTTTACATATTACATTCAGTTTGGGGATAAAATATATACACATTAAAATGAAGATCAAAATGTAAGTACTTTTTGCTACATCAGAAATATATAAAAATTTCTTGGAAGAGTTTGACATCAGTTTCTGACATTTAGAACCTAAAAAAAGAAATTTGAAAATATAATATGCTTTGTTTTCGAGTGCTTACTTCCCAAGGGTTTAGTTAATTGCTAAAGATATCTTTATGCACTATAGAACACTTACTAAATTAGGATATTTTTGGCAATCAATATGGTTATATTCAAAAATAGAGTACATACGTAAACTTAAAATAATATTGTGTATTTATAGATACAGACATATGTACTAAGGTATAAACATGCCCAGGAATCATCCATATACACTTAATATAGTGGTTACCTCTAAGGAAGCAGAAAGTAAGGAAGGGGAGAGGATGAGGGTAAATTTCTGACTATATCAATAAATGTTACTCCTTATAACATGGAGAAAGGAAACAATTATGAATATGACCTGACATCTAATATATAACTTTTGCCTACTTTTTTACCAATATAAATTTTTGCAATTATTATTTTTAATTTAAAAAATAATCTCCACATAAATTTTTTGAGTGACCATTTTATTTTCATTATTGTTAATATATTTCAACATGAATGCACTTTATGAACTTTTTTTTTTTTTTTTGAGACGGTCTCACTCTGTCACCCTGGGTGACATGCCATGGTATCATCATAGCTCACAGCAACCTCAAATTCCTGGATTCCAGAGATCTTTTTGCCTCAGTTTCCCGAGTTCCTGGGAATACAGACATCTGCCACATACTCAGCTAGTTTTTTTTACTTTTAGTCTTTACCAAAGCAGGATCTTCCTCTGGCTCACTCTGGCCTCGAACTCCTGAGTTCAAGCAATCCTTTGCCTCCCAGAATGTTAGGATTTCAGGCCTGAGCCACTGCACGGGGCCTATGATCCATATCTTAACCATATCGATGAATTATATTCATAATTTGTTATGAATATATATGAAATAAATGTATGACTAGGAATAAAAACCATGTAAAATGGTATAATGGCCAAGACCCTTGGCTGTGGCAAACTCTCTGAGCAGCTGAGTCATGGGCAGGGGCTTCTGAACTCCACTAACAGACTTGCTCATTGATACTTACTTGGAGTTCTTCATGAGGTTCCATTTTAAAGGAACGAGGTCAAGAAATAGGACAAGGTCTTCCATTTTAGAGCCCTCAGCTAACCTACATAGTGAATGTTGTTAGTTTTCTGATGAGATAATAGTCCTTCATGCGTCCACATTTTCCCAAGACCTGAAAAGGCAGTTAAGTATTGGGGAGGAGGTTGTATCCTCATGACATAGAGTCCATTTCCACTTCTGACACATTAGGCTCCCTAAAAAGAAAACCAGCAACAGGAATTTACAGGAGATGGGAGAGTCACATTCTAGAAACAAGTGCTCAGGGACTAAAAGGACTTTTTATTCATTTCTATATACAATTATCACCTAAACTTGATCCCTTGTCAGCTAGAACAAAGACTTTGTCTTGAAGGAAGAGTGTAGGAAGGCAGGTGGTAAGTGTCTCGTCCTCACTTAGACTTCTATAGTCCCTGGGGGACCCCTCAGCTCTCCATACGTAAGAGGAAAGGCACAGCCAGGTAGGAATTGAATACAGCAGGGTGGAAGCTCTTAACATAGAAAAACAAGGGGAGACATAGACTAGAGGATTATTGATGAGGAAGAGAGTTAGGACGGAAAGAGAAAGGGTGGTAGAAATGATTTTTTCACATACCAAGAGTCCTTAGGGCCAGAGGAAGAAGAGTAGGCTTGGATACTTGATGATAGAACTATCACCTTTAGGTCAAGAAAATGGGACATGGTCTGAGGTCTATTTGCTAGAAGGCGAGAAGATGGGCTGGTGTAACAGATTTGGCTAGCCCCTTTCCACCTGTGCAGCTTTCAGAAGTGCTATACTTTTGTGAACCTCAGTTTCCTCATTTGTAAAGTGGGAATTAAAAAGAAAAAACTACCTTGTAGATTTGTTATAAGTATTGGATGAGATTAGTTATGAGATTAGATGATTGAAATGTTGTAAAAATAGTTATTTTTTAAAAAAGTTTTAATGTTTCTGTACTATATTCTCAGAAATGAGCTACTCTCCTCCCTCATACTAGGTTTATCAAAACAACCACATTTTCTGTCTTTCTTTCAAATGTGAGTCCTAACTAGAGCACAAAATCCATAGAGAAACAATTAATAACATTAAAATCAATAATTACAGTGTCCTTAAAAATCCCATTCATGATGATTTAGTTTGGGGATATAAGGAAAGAAGAGCTAGGTTCATCTTTATATGGGGGCTTTCTTTAAGAATCTTATTACAAATGTTGTTAGGATAATTGGTTTTCCACAGACAGAAGAATGAAACTGGACCTTTAGCTTATATCATATTCAAAATTCAACTCAAAATGGGTTCATTCCCTAAATGTAAGATCTGAAAACATAAAACTCCTAGAAGAAAATACAGGGGAAATCTCCTTGATACTGGCCTTGGCAATGATTTTTTGAATATCACTTCAAAAGAACAGGAAACCAAGCAAATACAAACAAATGGGCCTACAATGAACTAAAGAAGCTTCAGCAGAACAAAGGAAATATCAACAAAAGCAAAAGGTAACCCATGATTGGAAGAAAATACTGGCAAACCATATGTCTCATAAGGGACTAATATCCAAAACCAAGAAGGAACACATACAACTTAATAACAAGGAAACAACCCAATTTTAAAATGGGCAAAGGACCTGAATAGACGTTTTCCAAAAACAATGTAAAAATGGCCTACAAGTATCTGAAAATATGCTCAATTAATCTAATTATCAGGGAACTGCAAATCAAAATCACAATGAGATATCTCCTCTTGTCTGTTAGGATGGCTAAAAACAAGCATAAAAAAAAAGAAATAAATAAAAAAGGCAGAGATAACAAGTGTTGGCAAGATACAGAGAAAAGGGAACCCTTTCACACTGGTGAAAATATAAGTTGGACAGCCATTATGGAAATCAGCATGGGGATTATTTTTTTCTTTTTAATATTTATTTATTTAATAATAATTATGTGTACTGATGCATTTATGAGTTTCAGTGTAATGATTTGATATACAATGTAAAATGCTTACATTGAACTAAGTAACACATCCCTCACAATTATACTCTTTCCTTAATAGTTTTGAAATGTACCATTGCATCATGCACATTAGGTGAGGTACCCCCAAATATCCTCCTACCTCCCTCCTCCCTTTCCCCTCTCTCTCCTCTTTTCTTCTACTTTCTGTACTATAGTTCTGTTTTACCATTCATATGAATGTGTAGTTGATTATATATTGATTTCATAGTAGTAGTGAGTACATTGGATACTATTTTTTCCTATTCTTGAGATACTTTACTAAGAAGAATATGTTGCAGCTCCATCCAGATAAACATAAAAGATGTGAAGTCTCCATATTTTTTATGGCTGCATAGTATTCCATGGTGTACATATACCACAATTTGTTAATCCATTCATGGGTCTATGGGCACTTGGGCTGTTTCCATGTCTTGGCTATTATGAATTGAGCTGCAATAAACATTCTGGTGCAAACGGCTTTGTTATAAAATAATTTTTGATCTATGTATATACCTAGAATATACCTAGTAGATTGCAGGATCAAACAGTAGGTTTACTTTTACTTCCTTGAGTATTCTCCAAACTTCTTTCCAAAAAGGTCACACTAGCTTGCATTCCCACCAGCAGTGTAGAAGCATTCCCTTCTCTCTGCATCCACGCCAACATCTGTAGTTTGGGGATTTTGTGATGTGGGCTAATCTTACTGGAGTTAGATGATATCTCAAAGTGGTTTTGATTTGTATTCTCTGATGATTAAGGATTATGAGCGTATTTTCATGTTTGTAGGCCATCATCCTTCTCTTCATCAGAGAAGTTTCTGTTTAAGTCTCTTGCCCATGTAGGAATAGGGTTATTTGTTCTTTTCTTATTGATTAGTTTGAGATCTCTGTGGATTCTAGTTATCAGTCCTTTGTCAGAAGCAGAACCTGCAAAAACCTTCTATTCTGAAGGTTGTCTGTTTGCCTTATTTACTGTGCTCTTGGCTGTGCAGAAGCTTTTTAGTTTGAGCAGATCCCAGTAATGTATTTTTGGTGCTGCTTCAATCGCCCAGGGGGTCCTCCTTGTAAAATATTCTCTCAGGCAGATTTCTTCAAGTGTTTTCCCTGCACTCTCTTCTAGTATTTTTATAGTTTCATTTCTTTTTTTTTTTTTTTTTTTATTGTGAGAGAAGGGGCGGGGAAAGAAGGCGGGGGAAGAGGTGCGTGACAGGGTCGGGCCGGTGGCATGGTACCACATTGGCTGTATCTAGGTAGAGGCAGTTTCAGGCCGGGCCTTGCTGAGTCGTTGCTACGCGGAAGTAGCTTGATGGATCTGCTTCTAGTCAGGCTCAGGAAGTTGCACTAGGCCTCAGGCACATGGCAGGGCCCA
>CAUYPK010151806.1:0-30034 GCA_963574355.1 Loris lydekkerianus
ACCATGCCACTGGCCCGACCCTGTCACTCACCTCTTCCCCCGCCTTCTTTCCCTGCCCCTTCTCCACAATAAAAAAAAAATAAATAAAACTCCAAAAAAAAAAAAAAAAAAAAAAATTAAGTTAAATAAATAAATGAATAATAAAAAAAAAAAAAAAAGACAATAGTGAAGTAGGCACATCAATGGACTATTCCTTTTATGAAAGATTTCTTTGGAGAATGCAATGCTGTTTGATAGCATTTGGCCAACGTTAGAGTTCTTTCCAAACTATAATCAATCCTTTCAATACTGGTGCTGCTTTATCAACTAACTACATTTTCTATAATATTCTAAATCCTTTATTGTTGTTTCAACAACATTCAAATAATCTTTACCAGAAGCAGATTTCATTTTAGGAAACCACACTCTGAAGAAGCCATCTATGACAAACCCACAGCCAATATCAGACTAAATTTGGTAAAATTGGAAGGATTTCTACTTAGAACTGAAATCACACAATGATGTCTATTATCACCACTACTATTTAACATAGTTCTGGAAGTTCTAGTCAATGCAATCAGGCAAGAGAAGAATATTAAGTGCATTCAAATGGCACCAGAGAAGGTCAAATGCTTGTTCTTTGTTGATGATATGATCTTATACTTAGAAAACCCCAGAGACTCAAACCACAAGACTCTTGTAAGTGATCAAAAAATGTAGTAATGTCTCAGGACATAAAATCAAGGTCCACAAATTAGGAGCCTGTGTGTATGCTAATAACAGTCACGTTGTGAAATGGATCAAGGACGCTTCAGAGTAGCTTCAGAGAAAAAGAAATACATGAAAATATATCTAACAAAGGAGGTGAAGGATCTCTATGCAGACAATTATGAAATGCTAAGAAAAGAAATATCAGAAGACATATGCCATACTTGAGACTGGGAAGAAGCGACATTGCTAAAATGTCTATGCTATACAAATAATCTATATATTTAATGCAATCTCCACTTAAATACCCATATAATACTTTTCAGAACTTTAAAAAATGGTTCTTGTACTGTATAAAATCAGGAAAAACACCTGTGTAGCCAAGGCAATACTTAGGAATAAAAACAAAGCTGGAGGCATCACTCTACCAGACTTCGGGTTGTATTACAAGTCCACAGTAATCAGAATAGCATGGTATTGACACAAAATAGAGACATTAGATCTATGGAACAGAAAAGATAAACTAGAGATGAAACCAGCTGCTCATCACATTCTGATCTTTGATAATTCAAACGAAAGCATATACCGGGAAAAAGAATCCCTATTGAAAACATAATGAGGAGGGAACTGGATAACTACGTAGAAGACTGAAACTGGACCCACACCTTTCAGCACTTACAAAAATTGACTCAAGATGGATAAAAGATTGAAATCTAAGACGTGAAATGATAAAAATCCTAGAAGAAAGCCTGGGAAAAGCTCTTGATGTTATTGGCCCAGGGAATGATTTTATAAAGAAGACTCCATTGGCAATCACAATAAAAGCACAAATAAGACTTAATTAAACTAAAAAGCTTCTGCACAGCTAAAGACACATCAATTAAAGCAAACAGACAACCTTCAGAATGGAAAAAGATATTTGCATATTACAAATCTGGCAAAGGGTTGATAACTAGTCTACAGAGAACTCAAATTAATCACAAAAAAGAGCAAACAGACCCAGCTATCATTGAGCAAGAGACATTAACAGAACCCTCTCCGAAGACAGAAGGCATGTCTAAGAAACACCTGAAAAAATGTTCACTAACCCTAATAAGAGAAATGTCAGTCAAAACCACCCTGGAATATCACCTAACCCCAGTGAGAACAGCCACATATTGTTGCAGATTCTGGCGTGGATGTGGAGAGAAAGGAACACTTTTACAATGTTGGTGGGGCTGCAAACTAATACAGCTTCTTTGTAAAGAAGTATCCTTCCATTGGATCCCACTATCTCCTTATTGTGTATCTACCCAGAAGAAAAAACAAATATTTATCACAAAGACTGCAGATTCCTTACCTCTTCAGCCTTAATAAAAATAAAAAGTGTCAGTGCCTTGCTCTGGATGAGACTGTGGCTTCAGGAAATGTTGTGACTGCTTTGATCTTCTATCCGGAGCACACAAACTTTCTCCATATCAGCAAAAAGGCTGTTTGGGATCATTATCATTTGTGTTCATATTTTAATTTCATCCCAGAAAATCTCCTTTTCATTCCAATTTGTTAAGTATTTGGAACATGAAGTTCAGTTTTTGGCCTATCTCAGCTTATGACACACCTTCGTCACTAAGTTTGATTAAGTTTCGCCTTTGATTTCAAGAGAGAGACATGAGATTTTTCTTTTTACATGAACACTTATTCACCATTGCGGGGTTATTTATTGCCCTGATTTAAATGTGGTTGTGTTAGGGACGGGGGAGGCCTGAGAATAGGAAGAAAAATGAGGAAATGGCTTGTTGGCGGAGCAGTGGAACATGGACAGCATTTATTGATCGGATTTGCCATTTTACATGGATGTGGTTCATAGTGTCCCAATTATAGTAGTAACATGAAAGATCACTGATCGAAGATCACAACAAATAATAAGAAAAAACGTTTGGAATATTATGAGACTTAACAAAATGTGACATAGAGACATGAAGTAAGCAGATACTATTGGAAAAATGAGTCCAAGTGACTTAATCAACATGGGGCAGCAGCAGACTTTGAATTTGTAAGAATGCCCTGTCTGTGAAGTCCAGGAGTCAAGTGCAGGGAAATGAGCTATGCTTGTTGTAGCAGGCAATATAGCCTATGGCTAAGAGGAGTGAGAGTTATAAGAAATACCTGTATAGCTCAATAATGGAACACCTTGGTGGAAAGGGCATGGAGAAGGATTTAGCTCTCCTAACAAGTCTGAGAGCTTGCGAGATGAGAGCAGTGGTGAATTGGCAGTCTCTATACCTGTGGTGGTGAGAGGCACGAGATCAGCCTTATATTAGGCTGGAGGAGAAGGCAGGAGTGTGCACATTCTATCACGGAACCACTTACTCTGACTCTGTCTCCTCTCCTGCCAGCAGAACGCCAGCACAGAGATGCTGAAGATTACTAAGCTCTACTAAAGACTACGATCTATCTATTCTAAGACTGCTTTACTCTCTCTAAGACACACTCTCTCTCTCCAGCTAAAGTAGAGACTCCTCAGGCACATAACAGACCTGAGCAAGGTAACTTAGCGGTCTGCGTCTGCAACCTAGTTAAGCCGGGCTGAGACCTGGCCAGTCCTGGGCCCTGACAAGTGGTGTCAGGAATGAGACTTGACAGCTTGTGTTTAGAGGTTTTCTTGGACCACATGTGATCCAAGTTAATTTTTTCCCTTTATATACTTATCTCCTAGTTTCAAATAGCTCATCAAATGTCAAGTCTCTCCTTAAACTACTGTTAAAATCCCACCAGGACTGAGTCTGCACAGTGAAAGTCCAGGGTATTTGACCCGTGTTGTGACTCTCATTTTTCTCTTTTTTTCATTAAACATGTTTTTGAACTTGCCTTCCCTGTGTCTTTAAAGAAAATTCTTCCTTCAGGGCACATTCTTCTCTTATCCAGATTCTATTCTACACAGTATCTATTTTAGTGTCATATATATTATAAGCATCTAAGAAATTGAAGTTGAAATATATACTTATCCTGTTCAAACTTTTGTTCAACATGCACACTGTACTTGTCGTGAACAAAAAGTACAAAGGGTAATTCTTCAGAAAAAAACATGTACATATAGACACAGACTCAACCCCCCCTCCCCCACAATAGATCCTACAGAACTAATGGCAAAAATTACTCTCAGAAAATACTTTTCTCTATTCACATTATGGTAATTGCATTTAAAACTAAGATCTGAAATAATGAGAAAAAATAAATTCTGGGACAGAAATCGGAAATCACAGGCTTTTTCTGCATGTATCAAGTTACATCACTATTGGCAAAATTCCCTAATCTGTCTTTTTCACAATTTTCTTACTGAGAAAAAGGAATAAATTCTGTCTTTACTATTGCCCTTTAAAGTTGTTTCATTAACATACTATGCTAATTATTTCAAACTTCGTTTAAGATTAGTAATTGAACTGAAAATATTAGTTTTCTGTGGGGATTTATTAACATGTAAATTCTGTGTGACTAGTGGAAAATTTAAACAATGAAATGCTAGGACAATAGGAAGGATAACAATCATTATTTTTAAGTTATAAGACTTAATTTCTGTATTAATATGATTAATATTTAAGAAAAGGAAAGTTCAATTTATTGGCTGGCATAAAGAAATACTACATTTTAATCAAAGTTTGTGAATGTTTAATTATGAAATTATATTTAAACAACAGGGCATCAAGGTTGTTTTAGTTAAGTCAAAATTAAATTTGTTTTGTCTTGATTAAGCATGCATCTTCTTTAACCTGCACAAGCCGTTTGCCAGTGTCCCTGTGGTTAGGGCTGTCTATATTTTGTAAATTAGCTTCGAGGCATCCAGCCATCTACCCCATTTAAGCAAATCTAGGAACATTTGTTACAAAGTACATTAAAGAGAATACTTAAAATAATAACGTAGCCCAACTAGCTGAAATCATAATCAATATTATATCCTAAGATAGCACTTTATGTAACCTCAGTTAGTACCAGATTCTCAAATGTTGTCTTTGGTTTCTCTGCTCAGAGTCTCTGTTTATTTTCTTGAGTTTAATTTAAATGCCTGGAGACTTGTTGCTTGCTGGTTCAAATTATTCTCTTTCTCTCTGGGTGTGCAGGAGGTTCTTAGCCTGTTTTTGATTACTGATGTTTTTGATAATCTGATGAATTATATGAATCTACTGTGCTTACATTACATTATAAAATGCTTACATTTTTACAAATACCCAATTTTGCATACATTTTTACATGATTCCATATATTCTGAAGCCTACCCTCGTTCTCCTTAAGGCATTGCTCATCCTAGGTTAAGAAGCTGTACTCAGGACCTGCAAACAATTTTTAAAGACTATTTTTTTGGAGGTGGGTGGCAATTCTCTTTTCTTTCTTCTTATTGTTGATTCCAAACACAAGTTCAAATTTTGAGTCCAATGTTACCAGTCTCCATGAAATATAGTCCCTACGTTTGTGTCTTATATTTTTTTTGCTAGAGGTGTCATGCTCATCAATAGCACTAACATGATACCTCTAGCAAAAAAATATATTTTTTGAAGAATTTGTTATCAATCTATTCATCATCTGAATAATTTAAATTAGAAATTAGGAAAGGGTTTGTAGAAGGCAAAGCCAAGACAAGAAGGATAAAAATAATGACCTCTCACTTCTGTTGACTTTTCCCCCTTGTATACTCATTATAATCCCTTGAGCAACAGATATCCACCTAGACGTCATATATTTCCCATTTGTATTTGTCTTATATGAAAACCGAGTTCGTGCACTTAGCTTTATTTGATAATTGGCAAGTATAAATTTAGAATCCTACTATCATTCAATAGAAGGCAATAGATACTCAAGTTTTATTTGACATGAATCTTAACAGCAACACTATTCAGCATATTCTGTGAAGGAAAATGGAGAAATTTGTATATTGAATTTAAATCACTATAAATAACAAAGAACTAATAAGTAGTTCACTGATACCATACCAACATGAATTAAATATGTGGAGACACGTTTCTCATAAGAAGTTGTTTATTCTGCTCATTTTTTAACCTCTAAGGAAAGCATTTCTTTTAAAATCAGAAATGCCAGAAGAATGTGTATTTTACAATGTAAATGATTATTTTTAATAGCTAAATAGATAGGATGAAGTTTTTTATAAAGTTATTACTTCAAGAGAAATGAAATCTATTTTGAAAGTCACTTTCAATCAGATGATTTCACTTCTGGTCAAGGTTTCCAAATTCCATTATCTTGCCTTGTACATAAATCATGCAATCTAGAATTATTGGCTTTTATACACACATGTATTTTGTTTAGGAGTGTGAGAATGAGTCATTCTTTAAAAATAGCTACATGCCTTTTATAAGATGAGCTATGGGTGAACTGTTACTACCTGACTGGTGATGGGAGGGGAGAAACAGGGAATAAAACGTAAAATGGATTTGACTGTGCAGAATGTTTTGGTACTTTAGACCCTTGGTATGTGCAGATTTTGCATTCATGAATTCAAATAGTCACAAGTGAGCTTATGTGATCATGTAGCGATTTGTCATTTTATAGAGATATGAAATTAGAGTAGAATTTATAGCAGATATTGAGGTTAGCAGTAAGTTTAGCATCTGCTTCTCAAGCCAAATCTTGCTGCTGCCTACTTAGGGAGATGCTAGCTTTTGTTTTCTCTCTTAGTAGGAGGAAATTATTTTGTATCTAGGATTTATATATTTGAAGATAAGAGATTCTCAGACACACACCCCAAATGTCAGAATCTATTATAATATTAGCACCATTTTCTCTAAATTTGCTCTGGGAGGAAAAACAAATCAAGTTAAATTAAGAAAGACTGATACAGGAGGATATATAAATGTTTAGCATCTCCCATCAATTCCATATTTTGGGTATTGAGGAGCCAAACTTTAGGCCAAGTGGAAATTATCTGCATGTTTTTCATGTGTTCCTTACGATGAAGGGGGCACTCCTCTGTGTAATCTAAGGATGAGTCAATAGAATAATAGAGTTCAAGAATAACATTTTTGAGTGTTTGTGAATTTTATAAAACCACTTTTTCATGTCTCCTTTGTAAGGACTTCTAGAAGTGCTAAAAAGAAAATAATTAGATCACATAATCTTGTTGGAAATATAAATTTCACTCATGTTAATTATTTGGAGGTAAAGAAGTAGCTACTCTTTATTTAATATATATTCTGGAAATATATATTCTGTAATCTAATGAGATAAGTGGATTTTCAAAAGATCTTTTAAGTATAGTCCTTCATGAAATATAGAAAATATCATAAAATAAATCTTTATATCAAGCCCAAAGATGATTAAGTGACAAATGTAAACATGATAATCAGATAGCAGACTATATTTCTTCAATTAAACAAAATTAATATTTTTAAATTGCCGAAATGAGAATACGATGAACTGAAATAATAGCAGTCAAATTAAACTTTTCACTGAAACTTTTGTTCCTTCGTTCAATAGTCAATACATGTTAGGTATCTACTAAGTCAGAGTGATGTAGTAAGGAAAAATATTGTGCTGGCAGTCCCGTTCAGATAAAAAGAAGAAAGCCTCAGTGATAAGTCACAGTGATTGTGGCTGCAACAGAGAATGTGCGTGATCCTTTGATTGATCTAAACCAAACAATTGAGCAAGGTTTTCTGGAGGCTCCTGAAGGCGCATCTCCCTAGAGAGGTGATATCTAGGATAAAATCTGGTTTCATCTACGTTCTGCCACTGACAATATCGTGACACACAGAGAGCTTGACTAACACTTCCAAAATTATACAGTTAACTGGCAGCTGAAAAAGTCTTTGTAATCAAGTATAGCATTCCGCTCTGAAAATTGCTACCTTAAATATTATGTCATTTCCTTGGGCATAATTAAGCATATCGATATAGATTATTCACTAGCCATGTTATTCTAGAACACAGAGGAAAAACAACTCTGCCTCTACTCAATGTTACTTTTCCCAGGAAAGATTTTGTAAAGTGCTTTGAGTCAGGCAATTCTGTTCAGATAGGATCATGATAACTCCCTTTTAGCATACTTCAAATTTTGCACTCTGAATTAGAAACATATAAACAACCACTCTTCAAGGATTTATTGCCCTTGTCTCATGCCCTGGCTGAGTTTATGTTTTATGTGCCCTTTGAGAACATGGGTCCTACTAGGAGATTAAGCACTGGCTGATTGACATCCCAGAGTAAGGCAATGTGGGGTTATCCCAGTTATCATCCCACCTTTCACATTCAGATTGCAGAAGAGATATCTACTAATTTCTAGGCACTGATTGAAAACCCAAGGTCTAACTAACCTCTGAAAATTTCCCCAACAAGGTCCTATAAAGAATGAATATTGAAACACCATCTGTGAAAAAAAAAAAAAACTTTTAAAAATTACAGTCTTTTCAAAAAATAGAGGAAACACCATTAAGAAAACCCAAATCAAGCTCAAGGGAAAATATAAAGTAAATGGAATGAAACCACTTACTACAACTACAATCCAATGTGAATATTTTGAGAGGTCGTATGAAGAAACTCTCAGTTACAACTAATACATTTTCCTCTTCTCCAAAGTCTCAAATTGTCTATTACATGTAGAGATATTATCTTCAGCTTTCTTTAGGCCTTAATTACTTTGATTTATGATCCTCCACTTCACTGAGTTTGGTTGTGTTAAGGGCACCAATGATCCTCGTCAAATGTGATGCTGATTTATCATGAGTTTTCTGGTCATTCAGTAGCATGTGTGCAGGCATCCACTTCTTGAAATGTGGAACTCCATCCCCATCGTGACTTCCATGGTGTTCACTCCCCCTTTGTTTCTCTCCAAACTCACCAGATGTTCAAGTTTCCTCTGTTTCTCTCTTCTTCTGATTGGCCTATAAATATTGCAGTGCTCCAGTGAAATTTATTTTCTGTCTCCACGCGATTGTCCAGTACCTTAGCTCTCCATAAGTTTTACCTGCTGTAAATCTTTCATTCTGTCCTTGATCTTCATTAGTTTGTCCAATAGGTATTTTTAACTTTCAGACTTAATATGTCCAGCACAAAAATCTTGATCTTCCCCTCCTAGTAAAAGGCACAACTTCCCACTCAGTTCCTTACAGGAATTTTTCAATTCATTCTTGATGCATTATTGATAAAGCAAAAGAAACATATATTCTGAGAATTTCCTTTTTTCTTCAACAAGTGAACTTTTGATGCTTTTATGAGTTAACAAAATTACTCAAGAAGAGCCTGACTAAGATAGGTGTCATATAGATATTTTGGTAAATATTCTCAAAAGTTCAAAAACCTCTACCTTTCCTAGTTGACACTTTGACAGATGACATACCAGAAAACTTTTCTTCAGAGAAATAAAGATGCTTTAAAGAATGGCAGTTTCTACTTAGCTAATTGACAACAGGGCATAAATACATCAAAGGAAATACATTATGATATTACTCAAGGGAACACAGTATGTTAGAAAATGCGCAATGTTTATTAGCTGAAAATGAGAACGCATTTTTGAATTACAATATTGAATAGTTGGTTAACTCTTATAAACAAAAACACTAGCTACAAAAATGATTATCCCATTGAAAGGCTAATAATCACTAATGGCAACATAAAGAAAGAATTTTCCTGAATTATTTGAAGGGTTCCTGTTCAAAAAATTTAGTAGAATTGTAAGCATTGTTTTAAAAGATAACTTAAAGTTATAGTAAAATGTCATTATATAGTTTTTGTAGTTAATATTTTCCTTCAAGTGTTATAAACATATATCAGAGTCCCATACAAATCTCAAAGGTGTCACGATTTCCACCAATGGTTTTCACCGTAATACATAGAGTGGATATTCAAAAACAAATCCCATTTTTTAAATGAAAATTACCTGAAGAGACTGTGAAAATTAATAAAAGGCCTGATTTTTAGTCTCATGATATAATATGGGATATAAAATTAAAAATATATGTTTTTAACTGTACTTGTCTGGAGAGTAATAATATTTTCATTTTACACAAAGTAAAATAATTTCTCCCTTAAAATTTCATAGTGAATTGTAACATTAAGAAAGGACTAAAGCTAATTGTGTGTTGAAAAATCTGCTTTATGCTTAAATTATGCTGCCTGCGGATTGCTCTGTTCATGATAAAATACTCAAAAGTCCAAAGTAAAATGAGAAAAAAGTATATACTTAGTTTATTTTTAAAAGTAAAATGTTTTAGGTTGAAAATATTTTATTTTTATTCTGAGTTTATGTCACTCTTGATGGTAAAGTGTTTTCATGTTATTATATGATAGTACAGGTAGTTGTGGAATGAGCTTTTGTTCTCACTGGAAAAATACAAAAATCTTACATGAGTCCCTCGAGGCTTTGGAAAATATTATGGTTGCATGGAATATAGAATTATGGGAACTCTGATAGGTACTCACTACTTCCCTTTATATCATTTACTATTTTTTCCAATAAGATAAATGATAAATTGAAGCGCAAAGAAAAAAAAAAAAAAAAAAAAAAAAAAACTTTACTAAGTTCACCCAACTAATAATAAAGAGGAGATGGCAATTGGGCTTTGAGGCATTTATCTACCAACTACCATTAATTGAGCTACTTGAGGGTATTATTCACTCCCTTAAAAAATCAAAACCATCTTTAAAGATGATACAGAGAATCATCGTACCTTATTTCTTCAAGCTCCTCCATTATATTGAAACATGATGCCACCCTGGCCATCCATAGATAGTCTTTTCCTTATATCTTTCAAAGCTGTGTTTAGAGACTAGATGGTGATAAGTACGTATAAAACAATGGAAGGTAAACACAGGAGTCGGGGGTTCTGATTTGGACAGTATAGATTGATTTTACTTCCCCAAGAGAAAGATCAGACATGGGTTTTATAAATTTAAAATGTATCATTAAAATAAAGAGTCACGACACAAAATGAGAAAAGCTGCCTGGGGGATAAGTGATACTATTAGATAATATTAGAACTAATGCTCAGAGCTGTAACTAAAGCTCAGAGCTGTGACCACTGCAGCCAGGGAACAACAGGCGATCAGGGGAAATTCATGCACTGTAAGTGTGGTGAATGAGACAATCAAGGATGGATAGGGGAATGTTGTTTGATAAAGAAGCTAAGGTTCTGGGCAAAAATCCAGTCCTGAGATGAAGATTTAAAAGTCAGTCACGGGGCATAGGAAAAGAAATCATTAAGGTTCTATGAACAATTACTGTTTAATTCCTGTTTAGAGAGAGCGCTGCTCTGAGTTCGGGGAACGGCTGAGTAAATTGCTCAGGCTGAAGAGTGACCCTATGAGAGGAAGAAGGGACTTCTCCTGGCTCCTGCTTTGTGTGGTTCTTAACTGCCTTTCACTTTTGCCATAGCTGGATTCTTTCCTTTGTTTTTCTTGTTCTTTGCTGACTCTTTCTTCTATTTGTTAAAATCTGGGGGCATAGAGAACCACCCATTTCTATCTTATCACGGACCAGCCACAACATGTGATGGGTTTACTTCCTAGGGGCCTGGTGGTGTGAGGGGATTGAAGATAAACATTAGTAGGAGTTATAGAATATGAGTGTTGAGAAATAATAGTCACAGACAAAGAGAGAGTTTTAAGAGCTGTGTGGCTCAAGAGGCAGCACCCCCTTCTTCGTGAGGCTTCCAGTATGCCGCCTTGAGAGGCAGGAGAGCTGTGTTTATTTCATATATCAGTGTTATAATCACACATCTCATGAAGGAAGGCAAACAGTCTGCCAAGGTTCTTGCTGTGCTGGCCTTCCTACTAACTAGACTAACTCTACAGCTAATTATGTTAATTGCAAGGATTTGCTTGTTACTTTTTGCTGCTTCAAAGTATAATGGCCTTAATGTAAACAAAGTCTTGACAAGGAAGACAATCAGAGGCCAACTCAGGAACCAAATCCTAGCTGACCCACAGTCACACAAGACAGATGCGACGTATTAATACACTGACAGCCTTGTGTCACAGATAGACTGTGCCCCAATCAAGGTGATGGAAGAAAAGAGATCCTTCTTCTCCTTGTCTGTTCCAGAGCAAGTCTTCCTGAGTTGGGCAGAGTTTAAAGAATTCACATTGTTAACTCACAAAGACCACTCCCTCAGAGCACACAGCCTTGTCCTGGCAGAAAGCATCTTCAAGGCCACCAGACAGCTGCTGTGCGACAGCGACCAGGGGAGAGGGATGTACAAACTCCAGGCTGCAGAAATATTAAATTGACAGGATCTCGCACTTTGTGCTCAGAGCCCAGAAAGTCAACCTGAATTGAAACCCTCATAACTGTCTTCCTTTGTCTAAACTTTGTTCCCTATTCCTAAGAATATTTCTAATCTACTAACAATTAATAATTGAGTATTAGTTTCAAACTTATAAAATCATCATTACTAGCAAGCACATCAAGACATGGCTCCTCCCTAAGGTCTTCCCACATGCACCCTTCCCTATCCATTTAAAAGGTCTGGTGTAGAAAGTAGTTATGAGCAATTAGAACTTCCCTTTGGTAATTTCGATGTTTATCCCTTGCTAAGAACCCTGGGAGCATTGCCAGCAAGGTGAACTAAAGAAATCCTTTGAAATATATTCAAGACATTTCAGAGTGCAATGGGAACAAACTCTTAATATGTGGTAAAAAGATTATTTTAATCATGTTGTTGTGATTATATTCTTGGATTAAAGACTTCTGGTGAATAAGTTGAAGCTTACATTATTTGAAAAATTCCATAAGATACAGAAAGAAATTGGGAAGTACTAATAGTGAAATGAGGAAACAAATTACCTAGGTGATTCTGTTAAATACAAATTCATCATGAATTCATACAGATTAAAACCAAAATAATGGTATTCATGACCAGCATTGCTTATTAAGAAATTCATAAATTCAGTTTATATGAGAAAAACTTCAAGAGTGTGGTGAAGAGTAGGAAATAATGTTTATGAATGAAGTCATTTGGTTATAATTTATTGGTTGGAAGAGAAACCGCTAAACAGTGAATGGTTATTCCAGCACTTATCAAAATCTAAAGTGCACAAGAGGATCTTGTTGAAATGCTGATTCTAATTCAGTAGGTTTTCTGTGACACCTGTGATTCTACATTTCCAGCAAACTTTCTGATGATGTCATCACCTCGGTAGATTGCATCTTGAGGAGCAAGTCTCTAGTCTAAGCCATCCAAGTAACAAACCATCTGGAATGAATATAAGAGTCAGAAGAGAAAAGAAAATGCATTGGTTTTATAGTTTTAGGTTAGCAAACCATTTATCTCTTCAGTTATTTCTGAGCATTAGAGGAAAACTGTATAAAGTCAGTCAAAGATGACAATAGCAACCATCATTATGTACACAGCGTTGTACCTGAACATCACGGTCTTCTTCTACAAGAGGTAAAGCAAATAATCAAGTACATAACCTCATTTTTGCTAAAACATTTTTCAAAATGACCTTTTTTTTTTTTTGGAGTTTATGATGGCAAATTATCTTTCAACAGTTAATTTTGTGATTTTCACATTCAACATGAGGCATAATTAATACTGAGCTCAAAACGTTTGTTAGAAAAACAGTAAAAATTGGCAGATGTATTGGGTAGAGCAAATTCCTTAGTTTGAGCCAGAACTGCATTTTACCATAGCTGGCAGGAAATTTGGGTGGGCGAATGACTGGGCGTTAGTTTCACATGTTTCAAAGACACTGGTAGGAGAGATCTCAGCTTTGTTTAAAAAAAATTGCATGGAAGGTTGGACTATTAAGAGGTATAAACATCTGACATTTAAAATGTAGCCTAAGAATGGAAGAAAAAGTATCCAAAGTACACGGGTAGCTTTAGCTAACTTTGACAAAGGTGAATTAAATCTTGATAAAATTTGGCTGTTTGCATAGCAAATATACCACGTTTAACATGTAGAAGACCCTCTGAACAAATTCAAGACATCCATGTGTTGCTAAGCTTCGGTGTTGCCCAGAACACGGCCAAGTCTGACCTGCTTCCTTTCTTTCACTCTGACACAGACTCCTGACCCCTCATCACCAGCCTACAATGTCCCCTCTGTGCTGGGAAATAGTCTGATAAAGTGGTTTTAAACTAAAGTATCTGTTCCCCCAAACACATGTCTAATAATGAAAATTTCAGGTTTGAGAGGACCTGACCTTAACGGTTTCTCCTTCTATGTTTAAAACCCAGTAATTCTCCTTTTCAGTGGTTAACGTGTTCACTGCCACACTAGAAAAATATGTTTTTTCCTTGGAGCCATGGTGTTTAATTTTAAAAACAGACTATGTGTAAAACCTTTCTAATGTAGAAATGTTATTGTTTGTTTTCCACGTGTGAGTTATATGCAATTTAATAACTTTATTCTAATTTAATAAAAAATTATGTTTAGTTTTCTATGCATGAGTTATATGTAATTCACACATTGCTAGAATCAATTTTTACACTGTATGACACATGAGTTGTATGTGACTCCTGACATACTTACTGAATTTGTTTCTGAAAATTGAGTCTTTTCTCATTGTACAAGTATTTACTGGTATCTGCAGTGGACTTTGGGTGGTCCTGGATGATGACCTCTGAATCATACCCTGCTAAGTATGTGCAACAATATCACATGGCTGCATACTATCCTGTTGATTTCATTCAAAGTGCCACCAGGCAAAAAGTCATTCAAAGAGCCACCAGGCAAATGTGCAACTGGAAGTTATGGTAACCAGAGAACAGAGTCCAGCACATGGGTGCACGGGGGTGGGTGGCTGGAGCAGGGGGACAGGAGGTGGAAGAGACCTGCCCATGGACAGCAAAAACAATGAGCTGTGGTTTAACAGCCGCACAGGCTCCAGGCCCCAAACTAGCACGTGTTAAATACAACTCACATGTCTTAAGTCACAAGCCAAATAAGCTAATATAGGACTGGTCTGCCCACCATTGTTTTGATAGCTTCTCTTACAGGAAGATAAAACAGACGCAACATCAGACCCATGAAAAATTAATAAGACAAACAAGGCTACTGAGAAAACAAAGCAGGTCTCCCTACTTCTACCTCAGTAAAGCATATCAGGGACTCACCGTGTACTGACTGAATTCTTGTCTCTCTGACATCGTGATTTTAACCACTTCACATAAAGCCTCCATAAACATGCAAAATAAACTTTATCAAAGGAAATCAAGTAGAAAGACCTGATTAAATAACTTTGCTCTGGAAAATGTTAAAACAGAAAACTAGAGATTAAAGTGACCTTCCCTCCCAGAAAGTTTTCTGGACAAATGTGCAATGGTAAAGATTTCTCCAGAGAAATGATTTCCTTTTTGTGGCCAACGTGAAACTCTGCCCAGCACGTGCAGGTGTGAAAGATGAGGACAAGAAGAGTGAAGAGAGAAATCTGCAGCCCAGATCATGACCACGTAACGCTAGAGAGGCTGGAGAGCTCCAATGCTTTCAAAATGTTTCACAAAATTGATGAGCTTAATGAAAATTTTAAGCAAGATAATTAGATTATGTGTGATTTATTGAAAGCACATATAAATTTGAAATATAAAAAAAGACTGACTAGTCTTGAAAGACTTTAAATCTCTGTTTTGCTACGTTCTCGTCTTCTCCACAATCCAGGATATTGGACTGCTGCATGGATGCATTTTTTAACTTTCTTCTGTCTTCCTCCCTCCCTATCCACTTTCCCCCTCTCATTCCCCTCTTTCTCTTCCTTCCTTTCTTCCATCTTCCTTCTTGCCTTCCTATCTTTTTTTTCTTTCTGTCACTCCCCCTATTTGAGCATACTTTTTTCCTGGTCTTTGGAGAAAGGAGGAAATAGGTTTAGTGATTTTCTATGAAATATGTTCAGTGATCAATTTTTCTGGTAACTCAATAATATACAGGCTCTTTAAAAACTACACTTAGCATTTATGTTCTCATATCTAAGAATATAACTTTCTTTTCTAAATTTCAAGAAGCATTTGTTCATAAAATTAGTCCAAATTTAATTTTTGATGTGATCCAAGAGATTAGTGTACACAGATAGACTAATACATCCAAGCTCTGGAATGAAAAAACGTCTTTCCTGGTTGTCACGTGACACACAGGCTGGCTATCAATGACAGGACTTCAAGACAGAGGGAAAAAACACACACAGATATGTCACAGTCTAAGAAAAAGCAAGTTAAACTGAAGATTTTTATTGAGTATAATTATTGTCCTTCTACGTTAGTGTAAAACAATAATACTGAGCCTCAATTTATTAGCAAAGCTGAATTTTAATCTCAGTTTTTAAATGCAATTTATATTATAAACGTTCATAAATGGTCAGAAGACTCCCTACTTCTTGATTGAAATGTAATTTGCTATACATTCTGAGAGTATGTGTTCATATACATAGATTTGTATTTGCTCAATCAAATTGTTATTTTTTTACATATAAACCGTTATTTATGTGCTCGTTGCACCTAAGTGTCTTTCACTTTGTATGTCTATAAGTTGTTTTTATTTGACATGCAAAGAATTATCTATAATAATGCCACAAAGATTAAAAATATTTGCTTTCAGCATGCTAGATTCAAAGCACAAATATCTAGCAAAGAATACAAAAATGCTGAGCCTAAATAATTCAGAACATTAAAACATGGTGGGGGGATAAGTAGAGAGAGAAGGAAAAAGAGTGACTTATGGTGAAGTCTAATCTTAGTTTTATAATTTCCGAGTAAAAATTATGTTATGTCAATCTTCAAGGAACTAAAAGTATTATTAATTGTAATTTTAAAGATTAGTCAATTCTAATTTCAATTTACATAATGCTCTCCCTTTCTCCCTCCCTTCCCTTCTCCTTCCCTGCCTCTCTAACTTCCCCTCCCCTCCCTCCCCTTTTCCTCCCTCTTCTCTCCTTCCCTCCCTTCCTTCCTTCCTGCCTCCCTTCCCCCTCTGCCTTCCTCCCTCCCTTTCTTGAGACAGAGTCTCACTCTATTGCCACGGTTAGAGTACTGTAGTATCAGTCCAGCTCACAATAACCTAAAACTCCTGGGCTCAAGTAATCCTCCTGCCTCAGCCTCCAGAACTCGCCACAATGCTCAGTTAAGTTTTTCTAATTTTAGTAGAGATGGGGTCTCACTCTTACTCAGGCTGGTCTCGAACTCCTGACCTCAAGCAATCTTGTCTTTTCAGAAAATTCCTCAAAAATATCAAGTTCAGGGAGTTCCCAGACTCCATGAAGTCTACCCAGGAATCCCAGGTTAGTCTCTGGCATAGGCAGAGTAGGGAGAAATCTTCTTTCACTCCTACAGCTCACTGCCTCTAGAAAGTTTTAATAAAACATAAATTGAAGCTGGGAATAAAGAAAACATATAAAAAATAGAGCTCTAAGTGGGTGAAGGTATGTGGTTAGAAACACACAGGCTCCTTTGCAGCCTGGACTCTTGCCTTCCTAATCCTTTATAAGTTCTTTTAAAAAATGTCCACAGAGCCTTAGCAGCACCAGGGTAGAAAAGTGTTGAACAGAGAAATGATAATGACAACAAGAGTTACTATTTAGTGAGTACCTTCTGTGGTTTCAGGTATCTTGCTAAGTAAATGCTTCTCAAATTTGGATCTGGGCATACGCAGGGGTATAGACAGTATACTAGGGAATACCAAAAGCCATGACTGTCTTCCTGGAGGGTCAGTTTCCCTGCTGGTATTAACTTGGATAACTACTTCTTGAATAATTCCAGTAACTACTTCGTGAATGTTGGATACTGTTCTTGTCCTTGTGGAACTTCCAGTTAGTAAAAAAACAGAATATTGAGGAGTAGAAAGCAAAATTTGTATGTATCTCCGGGGCAAAACCTGAGGCTTTCCTGAAAAGTCTTGCTTGTGGCACACTGTCTTAGGTACCTGGCAGGCACCCTTAGTACTGAATCTTTCACTCTTAACTCAATGATCACCCCAGTGGAAGTGTTTGAAAAGTATTGTTAACAGTATATCATTTAATCCTCACTATAAGAGAAAATACTGTTAGTTCCAATTTACTAGAGAAAAAAGGGAGATTTGAGAAATTAGGAACCTTTCCCCAAATCACACAGCTGCCGGCATCCGAATAAATCTGTACCATTCCAAAGTCTACAAGCTTCTAACCACTAAATTACATGACCTCTAGGTGTTTTCCACTTTATGTTTCCTCCTGAAATCTGGGCTCATTCAGGATTATGCCGGCTAGTTTAAGCTTCTCTTTGGAAGCAGATAGGTCTGGCTTGATTTACATTCTAAATATTTCACAGTGGTAAAGGAAAGCTATTATTATACCCATTTTATGGTGAGGAAGCTGAGCCACTTGCCAGCTGAGGTATCTGGCTGGGTTACAAACAGAATCAGGGTTGTCAGACGCTCATTCCTCTTAACTAACTCCAAGTCTGGGCAATGTTACTGACCATGGGCTTTTCTGCACCTGGGATTTACACCGAGTAATAAAGAGTGAGACAAATTTTGCTAAGAGAAAACAATAATAGTACAATAAGTAATGAAAAAGAAGTAATCGTAACTCATGAAAATTGGGTACTTTTAGCATTGTGAATAAAAAAGGGAGAGCTTATTCATCATAAATGAGTCAGAAAATTAGAATATGTCATAGCATTGATGACAGAGCTGAGGAGTTTGGATGAACTGAAGTTCAACGCTTATCCTTCTAGCTGAAGAGGGTAAATGTGTGACAATAGGACAGAAATGACCTCTTCGACGTGCCTTTTAATCTTTTTAATCTTTTTAAAATTACTTTCTCTTGAAGTTAGGTGGGTTTATATCATTGTTTTCTATCAGTAGAAATAACATTTCAGCATCCCTTTAATGTTCTAGAACTATTGTGCTAATTAATTCTTATGTGGGAGTTATTCAAAATAGTAGGATGACAATTTTTACCTTATTGATTTTCCTAATATTTTTCTGGCTTCCAGCATTCTCAAAGGTTCAAAAGATAAGACACTATTGGATTTTTAGACTCACATGTTTCTCAGAATAAGTGCCAGCTTCACAGGCTCCTGTCAACTGATATTCCATCTTTACTCTGGATATGTGATTTCCTTTATCTGCCAGATTCAAAAATTCTATACTAGATATAATAATATTTCATGCACCCTGAATTTGGGAGTTTTTAATTCTCTATTTTCTATCTTAAGAGGTTTACAAGATAAAATAAGATGGAAGGATTATTTGTATGTGCCATCTCCCACTAGGTACGTTGGGGTCTCCTGCAGACAAGTTTCTTGAAGTATTTTTATGCCTCTTGGCCAGTCACAGGAAGACTATAAATGCCATAAATGGTAACACATAACGTGGTGTGTGCTTTTCAAGGCTATATTGTTTTGGATCCATCTCAAGAAGAATGGTAACAGAATGATAATGATGATTTATCTTTCCTTAAGATGCTATGATAACAATCCTAAAGAACATCTACCTTCAATAATTCTGATGCTAAAATAAGGTGACTATCAATAAAGAGAGAAGATTTAAAAACTAAAGTTCAGCAATTAGGTCTGGGACTATTTCTGGGTCTGGGACTATTTCTGAGCCTGAGACATTGTTAAGATACAACTTATACTACTAATTCCAGCCCATATAAATCTTTCTGATCCTTCCTAATTTTTATAGGTATAGGGTCCGAGAGAATGGAATGAAATGAAAGCAGAAGTTCCAAGAGGAATGGCAGGGACTGACATTGAAGATAGTTTCTCATAGCTCCTAAATTAGAAACAACTCTTTGGCCTGACTGACATTCAGGCATTCTTTATAATCTGATTCCAAGAAACTTTTTCTTCCATATCTCAACCTCCTAACATTGTAGCTTTATGGATTCCAAATGGACTGAGGTACCAAGACCTCTGACCTATAGTTAACTGATATTCTTTAGGGGGTGCTGAAGAGGTCTGGTGGTATTATTATGTGGTCTGATCATTTATAGGCCCTTGGTCATAATGCTGCTCACAGCCTACCGTTAATGCCATTTGGTGCCAAAAGATTGGGTCTATTAAAGGCAAACTCATCCTGAGACTCCTCAGTGTATAACGACAGGAAGTAACATGTTAGTTGTACAAAGAACGTTGGAATAAATATGGGCACAGCAAGAGGGAGAAAGAAAGATCCAGATCAGTGTGAACAGAAGGCTGTCTTTACTCAAATGTTTCCCTCAAATGATTAAAAGCAATACAAAAGGAAAAAAATTATGACTCTAAATTTACATCAGAAGACATGCGTTAAGCAGGTACTGGTACCCCAAAAGTTTCTTGGAATCAGATTGTAAAGAATTGTTAAGGTTAGGTCAGATACTGAAACATGAGGCTAACATGTGCACGCTCTGTGTTTTGAAGACCTAGAAAGCACTTTCTGTAACACAAATTGAAAAATGTTACGTTTGTCCTTGTCACCACAACTATTTGCTTCAGAACCTTTAAGACATTTCATAATCTGGCCCCAACCCACCACTCTAGTTTTTTTGAAAAAATTTCCCACCACTGTTTCCTCATATACTGGGACAGCCTATTTGTTCCTCCCTGAACATACCTGGGACATCCATGTCTCTGAGTCTGCTAACAGTTCACAGTTCACATTTGACCCACCCAAGCCTAAGGCAGTATGTTAAACACAGCAGGACACTTCAGTGTTTGTCAATAAATGCCGTCTGCCTACATTAGGGGACAAAGATGATGGGAAAAAGTTGTTAAATCAGTAAATAAATATCACCAGAGAGAGTTCAAGGGAAAGCTAATTTTAGTATGTTTTAGGAGTAAGGGCAAGATGAGTTTTAAGATTAGGAAAACTGATGCTCTTTATTCTTGGGTCTAGCCAATGGTATGAGTCACTTACTTTTTTGGGAACAAGTTTAAACCTCAAGGTTACAGAAACACAAATGCTCTGTCCATCTGCATATGATGAAAAAGTTGTGGCTATTTCCCCATCAGCAAAGTGAAATTAAAATATGTAATGCCCTTTCTCAGAGGTATCATACGTGATAGAACTTTTTAAAACAGTCCCTTTGCCACTCGTGTATAGAAGGAACTATAACAACAAAAGCAAAGTCTTAGAAAACTGGGACAATTTAGCTTAGAAAGGAAAGAGCTGAGGTGTGTCCTCATAATTTTTTGACTAGAAGAGTTGTTACAAGGAGGATAATCACTGGCATTTTATCCTAGGGGAAAACTGTCCAGTGAAGAATTTAAGTCTTAAAGATGAACATCTGAAATATACAGGTGGTAAATAATCAAAGGAATTGCTAAAAGCAGTTATGAACTTTCTTTCTTCCTGGCTCTTTAAAAATAAGAAAAAATCAGGGTGGTGCCTGTGGTTCAAAGGAGGAGGGTGCCGGCCCCATATGCCAGAAGTGGTGGGTTCAAACCCAGCCCTGGCCAAAAAAAAAAGGAAGGAAAAAATCTTCATTTATTTTGAAAGGAATAAATACAGTGCTGCCTCTAGTAAGCAAGATGAATTCAATAACCTTTCTAGCCTTGTTTAGCTCGACATGATTCTACAAAATCCTAGAAAGTGCTGACCCTAAAAATTATACAGTATTATAACACAGCTCAGTAAAAAGACATTCTACAGTTTAAAGAGGATTAGGCAATATGGATAGTCTATAAATTATTAAATTCAAAATAGTATTTATGTATTGATTCAATTTGCCAATGCATGTAACACAAATAAAATTGAGTAAAAATGTACTTCAATATATCCCAGTTTTAACATGATTATCTAGAATAAAACATGCCAACAATTAATTCTTTCAAGTCTAAAAAAATTTGCTGAATATTTCATAAACCTAGTATTGAATATATATATAAATTTGATTTCCAATTACAGAAAAAGTTCGAGAAAAAAATCCAGAAAATAAGATAAAAACTCACTATTATTATTTCCAGGCCTATCTTCGAAGACATCAGGAGAACCAGTGAACAATTCCTTCAAGTGACCGAAATGGGCCCCATGTGATTAAGAACGTAGACCTAATAACAGACTCAGGGAGAAGCTCTAACCGGGGTGGCCAGCTAACCGGCTTTTTTGTCTATTTACTTTGCAGCTTTGGAGCTCAGCAGAAGTGTTCATTACATACGGCACACAGGGTTAGATTAACAGTTCCAATGACCTTGTCTGAACCAAACTCATTTAAAGCAGTTTGCCACATTTCTTAAATAGAAGATGAGCCCATTCTATCTATGGCCCAGGTTTGAACTGGATCACTGAATTATTGCCCAACTCTTATAAGCAAAGCACTAACATGTACCAATCAACAGGCAGCCCATAGCAAAGGCATCAAGAAGCCAAAATGCACACACATAAGAAATTTGGCAGTATACTATAGCAGAAAGCTGTCATAAAGATGGACTTCGGCTATTAAAGCCTTTGAGTAACATTCAACTTAAAAAAAAAAAAAAAAAAACCCCAAAAACTTCAGTCCCAATGTAACATGTAAAGAAGATCTGGTTACAAAAAGAGATTGAGAGAGAGAAATGTAGTTTTATTTTTCTATCCTTTTATTTCCATAAGAGCATGAATCAAAAAACAAAGCATGCCAGTTTCTTCATAGCCGACTTGTTACAGTGTATTGTTCTAGTCTTCACTAATGATTTTGTGAGGTTGGTTATTACTGTGATCAGTAGTTGGGGGGTAGATCTCTAAGACCTTTCAAAAGAAACATTTTGTTCAGTGTCACTGCAGAAAATCAAGTCAGCGTTTAAGCTAACTCTGACAGCTTAACTAGGATAATGGCTGGTGCTCGTAGCCATTGCTTATGCTGTTTCAAATGATAGGAAGCCACTAGACAGCGAAGGTGAAAGCTAACCAGAAACTTGAATTTTGAAAAGCTTTGGCACGATAAGCTGATGACATAGATTGTTAGAATTCAAAAAACTTACTCCCTGCCTCCCTCCCTCCTTTCTTATTTCCACATCCACATTCCTGCCATCAGGTAGCAGAAGAAAAAGCAGCAAATGTTGACAGGGGCTGCTTCTGTGGGGACACTCTTAGTTCTCTATCCTCCCCAACCACAACTTGCTTTCAGTTTGCTAAAAATGTATTCATTTTAATTGTTTTAACACTTCCTCTTAGAGAAATTTGCATTTTCTTAACTGTCTCTACAAGATCCGAAGTCAGGTTTTTTGCACAGGTAGTAAGGGAGGCATTTGGTGATTGGTGTGTGTGTGTGTGTGTGTGTGTGTGTGTGTGGTGGGTTCTGTCCTGGATTCTTCAAGTTTTCTAATAGTCCTGCTAAACAGGTCTGCTCCCCCACCTCAAGGAACCGATTCTGCTTATAGTTTTACTTCAAATAAACATATATACATATACATGCATATACCATATGTATATTCTTCCTCTTGAAAGGAGAAAACATTTTGTGAGTTTTTGTCCATATATTCTATGAGGTGTTGTTCTACTAAAATCTGAGTATTTTAGGCAGAAACAAACAAAAGAAAAACTGCAAGTGATTTGTATTGAAATTTTATGAAAATATTGTCCTCAGTGTTTTCCTCATGGTTCATCTCCTGGCTCTTTGTTAGCAGATGCTGAAGGAGACTTCCACAATATCCTTCTGCCCTAGAAATCCTGGCCTGTGAGATGTCCTTGTAAATATCAGAATTCTTGCATTCACCTATTAATGATCTCGGAATTGGGAATGTTTTTTGTCTGCTCTTTAACCTCCCACTTCAGGGATTAAATTGTAAACAACCTAGTGGGGATCCTTTAGGCCAAACCATGGCTGAGCGGATCTCAGCAGGCAAGGAACCCGTTGCAGTCTGTGAAACACAATTATGAAAATATAAAGGATTCACCTGTACTTTCTGAAAGAAATTATGTTGTTTCCAAGATGAGAGCTAGAAAATAAGACACATTAAAAGAAACCAAGCAAGATATGATTTTAAAAGAGTCAGCAGAGGTAAATTTTTAAAAGCGCCCCATTTGCCAGGGTTTTCTCAGACCGTGGATTCAATTTTAGATCTGACAGTGGTCTGCACCAGATACTTCAAGGGAAGTCCATTCATCTCTGACCGATGAAGCCCAAAGTACTGACTGCACACAAGGGTTCCTTTCTTGTTTCCAAAGGCAATCAATTTGTGCCTTAGAGTCTGAGGGTTCATAGGTTCTTTTAATTCTGTAAGTCTGCACATGCACGGCTCCTCCTGCATGATTTGGTCCTGAGGAAGTGACCCACCCACAACTCCACGGAGCTAATTAACCCCATACTGAGCTTTTTTTCCCCCTCATTTCACACATCCACTCAATGCTTTAAATGACCCAGCAGCAGCATGATCATGTGATTTTTTTCCTCTCAGTGAGGAAAGCGTGATGTTGGGAGGAATGGGGATATGTGTACCCCAATTCAAAACAGCAGTGTGACCCTAAAACATTATGAAATAGCATTTTATCTGAGGGTGCAGAAATACTCAAAAATCCCCTAATGAAAATCCTTTTGTGCCATTCACTCAACTTCTTGTGGTGTCCATTTTAAACAACAAGTAATACGTAACAATAATACTTAATACATACTGAGATAGAGAAGGGTAGTCTAGATTCAGAACATTTTTCAGAAATCTCACTGCAGTGTATGGGGGAACCTACTATCTCCTCCCCTATCTTAAACAACTTCAAAAGAAGGAATAAAATTCATCTTTTTTTCCATTTCAAGGAATAGATTTATATATTTCCAGATTTATTTTTGCCAAAGTGAATGCCTTGAAAACTTTAAGATAATCACTGTTTTCTAACTTTTCAAAAAAGAAAAAAAAAGGGAACATGATGATGGTGGGTGATTTAATGGAATCAGCTTGTCAACATGATAAAACTAAAAAAGCTTTCCCAGAATATGTTCACATACTTAAAAAAAAAACAAAACCTTTAACATGATGTATATAGTGTAAAGTGGTTTTTTGTCATGGCAAAAGAAGAGAGAAACGTCATTAATTTAGACATTAAGTATAAGGCTCTCCTCGAAATCTCTATGGATAAAACATAGACACACATCCTGGTCAAACAAATGGAGACAAATGGAGCCTGACAAGTTCTAGGTCTTGTTAGAAGCTTTCAGGAGAGTCATCAAATTTTAAGTCAGTCATCTTTGTCAATGAACAGAAAAATTCTGTGCGATTTTCCTTGATTCTACTAGAGTATGGCTTCAGAGTTTTAAAGATTTGAACATAAATGGACAAGAAATAACATCTTCTGAATGTCTCATCTTAGGCAAACTATCACATCTCTCACATTTTCAGAAGTATGTGTGGCCAGTTGGTTCCCTTTGGCAGGACTCCGTTAGAGACCGTGCATGTCTTGTGTGAACGTTCAACCTCTTCTTTTTTCTTCAAAACCATTTATACACACACTATTAAATACCCAGAATTCTAGACTTCTTAGTACGGGTGGACAGTTAGTACAAGGCGAAATCTATCTAATATTTTAAATTCTTAAAGTGGCTTAAATCCTATGCTTCGGAACTGAAGACCATGTTGCAGTTCTGAAACACATTTACTATTGCTTCCTAAGCTTCTCTTAGGCATGGCTGCCAATTGGGAGTAAACTGGTGGATAAAACTGTCCCAACAGGCAAAAGAGAAAGGTCCGGTGAGGCACAGCTTACTTTTATTACTGATTAGAAATATCAGTAATAAAAGACTGTTTGAAATAGTCTAAATCAAGCTCCTACACCTGTGCCTTTAGTCTTTGACTAGAAGTGCCTCATCTGGTCACTGTGAAACAACAGAGTGGCTGTGATTTCTCCCAGACTCACTGATGCTGTGATTCTAAAGCCCTTACCATGGTCTAACAGGCGTCCTCAAACTTTTTAAACAGGGGACCAATTCACTGTCCCTCAGATCGTTGGAGGGCTGGACTATAGTTTAAAAAAAAAAAACCCCAAAAACTATGAACAAATTCCTATGCACACTGCACATATCTTATTTTGAAGTAAAAAAACAAAACGGGAACAAGTACAATCACACCGCCTCATGAGGCCCGCAGGCCGCAGTTTGAGGACCCCTAGTCTATAAGGTCAGTGCATTATACTCCTCAATAACACTTTCATACAAAATCAGTCCAATGGACTTTAAAATATGGTTACTTTTTGAGGTAAACAGGAATAGGAATATGAATGGGTATTAAAAGGAAAGAATTAATATAAATTCATGCCCTTGTTAAATTTCAACTCTCTCATAAAAGCCTAATTACATTTCTGAATGTACCTTGAGAGTTGGTTTATATAAGGGACAACATGCAAAGTATTTCCCAGATGGAACCACGTATTTATTCATTAATTCAACAGGTAAGTTTTTCAGTTTTTATTGATAATTCTTCAACTGGATCCCGCCCTTGCCTCAAGGATCTTCTACTCTAACTAGTATTGGGGAATTTTTGTCACCGTTACCACTGACAGGTTATTGGCCCCCTTTAGAGAAGTTTATCATAAATACAATGACCTCTGCATAACAAACCCCCTCTTCCTCCTTACTTGCTTTTTCATCTCTGTGATATCCGTTAACCCCTTATGAATGACTCAACCTTTTGTGTGTAATATGTATTATCAACTCAGCTTGTTTTTATATGATAAGAAACCCCTTCTTCACTCCCAATTACGTTTTCTTTCTCAAAGAGTCAAGGAGATATTATAAAAGTTTGCTCAGAACTATTAAAGTTTTGAAAAGAGTCTTTTCAACCTAATTAGAAGCACATTTTTTTCTTTCCTTTTTGGAACAACTAATGGGGTTTCAGCCTTTCAGACGTATATCTTGACTTAAAAGCAAATTACAAATCACTGGTTTTCTAGACACGGCACTCCCTAGTCTCTGTGATAGACAATATTAGCCTTCAACACAGAGCCATAATCTGCTTAAATAATCTTAGCCTCCTAGAGGATTTAACAGAGTACATGTTTCTGGCTCCTACGTTCCTTTACATGGGCCATTATAAAAGTTTTGAGATACACAAAAATAAAGAAAGGTAATCTGCATAGATAGAAACAAATGAAACCCCCCAGCAATACCAATAAGCCAAGCAAGTGGCACCTTGCAGGGGTGAATAAGAAAGGACACTTTCGACTGTGTTTCTTGAAAGTGAAATAATGGACCATGACACAGTTTGTCTCAAAACTTTCAGAGTGACCTGTGTATAAGAAACTTCATCTTACAAACTCAAATGATGTAACCTAATTATTTCTACCCTCATATTAATCTGAAATAAAAAAAAAGTTAATAGAAAATAAGAAATTAAAAAAATAGAGTTTCAAAATACATGCAGCAAAAATAACATTGAAAAGAAAAAAGGAAGTACCATTTCTATTATATTTTAGTATTTTCTGGACCTAAGTACCTTAGGTAAGTGTCAGTGAACATGATGTAAAGAACACTAACTTATCTTCACTTTGGTAAACTTGTTTTTCCTTCCTCATGTGCTTCATCAACAAAAATTGGAGGATTTAATGTGTGTGCACAGCAGCGAATGCCTCTCTTTGTTTCTTTTTGGACATTTTCTTCTTACATAAATTGTGGAGAGGAAATTATAAATACCATTATTATTCCACGTCCATGTTAACACTCTTATTATTTTTGCACAAACAGAAATGAACAAATACGTGCATGACACCAATCAATCCCTTTTAAAACATTCAGTTTTCATATTTCCAAGCAATGAAGGAAGAATGTAATGAATTCAATATGCAGTTTACCTGTTTATATTTTGAATGTTAATAAAGTAAAACCAAATTACTGCTTAAGTTCTTGCAGACTAACATCAGCCCGGCCATTAACACTCTCCATGCCAGCAGGGGTAGGGCAGGTGGAACTAACAGCGGTGCGTCCATGTGCCCAGGTCAGTGGGTTAGGAGGCGCTTGGCAGGCTGGAGAGAACGCTGACATGCTGTGGAAGGAGATTTCAACCTGCTGTGCAGGTAGAAGATATTTTCTGGTAATCAAAGAAATATTTTTGTAGAACAAATTGCTAGGAAGAGGTTGTTTGGGGACATTAGGCAAGAGAAATAGAAAAATCAAAACTAAAAGCTGTCTGAGGGGACTGGGAAAAAAGGAAATCCCTACTTTTTTCATCTCCTCCTTGGTCTCTCTTCTTTCCTCATGTATTTTCTCTTTCCAGCTTCCATTGCTTCATACTCTTTCCTCCTCCATTCTTTAGGGTTTTTCTTCTACCTCTTTATAACATAGACATATTTAGGAATAATCTTAGGAGACAGACCAAAATTAAAATAAAATTAGAAAAGATTTATGATAAGTGCATATATATATATATATATATATATATATATATATATATATATAAACCCTATATGTGATTGACCAAGAAGAAGAAACTGGGACTTTTGAGATCTAAAAAATTCATGGTATGTCTGGTCGTATTAATCTCCAGGCCAGCTGGTTTTTAGCATTGCTGGTGCTATAATAGGATCAAGGGTAGGAAACAAAAAGGAAAACAAAAAAAGAAATTTTACAAGGACTTATATTTGCAGAGAAAAGAAGACGTTTTGGAGCTGTTTATTCAAGTTCTCTCAAAGCCATTTTTTAAACTTATGTAACAGACAACATCAAGAGAAGGAGCTTAGGAATTCTCACAAGACACAAGAACCACTAAACCGTGTTTGTTATGTTCACTGCAGTCCACTCAAGGAGGTAAAGGATAATTAGAGCATGGCATCTCACAGAGAACAACATGGTTGATTATTTTGCTAGCTGACATTTGGAGACAGGGCCCACAGGACAGGGCTTTCCTTATGAACACCACACAGAGACACCTAGTTCACCTGAATGCCTACGGCATATGGGGTTAGGTGTTATGTGGTTTTCTGTAAAGTACTTAAAAGTGTTTAACTGAGCACCAAATTCTTAGCCAAGTCTTCTTGGGGGAAAATATCCAATACTAAGCCTTATGGGAATACTTCACTTGGTCACCGAGCAGGAAAAAGTTACTGAGATATATGACAACGTTCAATGCCTACAGATAGGAGGAAGCCAGGAGAAAGAGAAAATAAGGAAAAGGATAATGAGAACCAAAAGATGGGCACCAACTCTGAAGACTAACAGAATATATTGAGATTTTTTAAAAGAAGTAAAAGAGCATTCCTTGAGGGAAACATTAGTATGATTTTGGAATCTGAGGCAAAAAGTAAAAATTTTGACTCCTATCAAGATTATCTACCTAGCCCCATGGGATGTTCTCATTTCTCCTGCTCTCAGGTACACAGGTGACATTCCTTTCCTAAGGACTAGCATTCTGTGATAATGGTGGTAAATAAACTCCTTAAATTAGTGGCAAGTTTGAGTACTTTGGAGATTCTCCATACTTCCTTCCAAAAGAGTTCTATTAGTTTGTAGTCCCACCAGCGTGTAAAAGTGTTCTCTTCTCTCCACAACCATGCCAGCATCTACAACTTTGAGTCTTTGTGATTTGGGCCATTCTCACTGGGGTTAGGTGATATCTCAGGGCGATTGATCTGCATTTTTCTGGTAATTAGAGAGGATGAGCATTTTTCATATGTTCGTTAGCCATTTATCTGTCTTCTTTAGAGAAGATTCTAGTCATCTCACTTCCCCATTGATATAAGGGATTGTTGGCTCTTTTTTGTTGCTTAATTTGAGTTCTCTGTAGATTCTAGTTATCAAGCTTTTATTCAATTCATAATATGCAAATACCTTTTCCCATTCTGATGGTTGTCTGTTTGCTTTGGTCGTTGTCTTCTTAGCAGTACAGAAGCTATTGAATTTAATTAAGTCCCATTTGTCTATTTTTGTTGAAAAGATGCAAGTTTTAAGTGGCAACAAATAAATAGAAAAGCAGAACTTGTCTTAGCTTTAAAATCATAAACCAGGAGGGTTTGTCTGTGAATCTTTAGGAGGAATACAGTAGTCAGCTTTGACATCTGATGTTTTTGTATCAAAAATTAATGCTACAAATCATGCTGAGGACATTCGTGTTGAAGACAAGCCAGGTCTCTGGTCCCCAGGCTGTGGGAGAGATAATGAAATTGTACTGAAGGGTTATTAACCTACTGTTCACTCAGCTCATCTCTGACTAAGGATATCATAGCCTATTTTCAGAGCTCAGAATTCAGTCTTGTTGATCCTATTCTCTGAGAGAGGAAATTGCAGGTTGCAAATGAATTTCGCCTCTCGCTCGCTGAGTGATTACATCACCTAGTTTGAAGAAAAGAGAGCCTGGAATGGTTGAATGATGTACCTGGGAACCAAGAGAGGGGACTATTTAAAAGATCTTCTTGAGCATTTTTTCATATGTGTGTAGGCCGTGCGCCTGTCTTCTTCAGAGGAGTTTCTCTTCAAGTCCCTTATTAAGGACAATAATTAAAAAGCAATTTAGGAATTCTCTTCTATGATATGTTATCTCTAAGATTAGTGAATTCTTCAAGATTTACCTGCTATCTTCTCC
>CAUYPK010151808.1:0-20383 GCA_963574355.1 Loris lydekkerianus
GAATTTCAGCCCAATTTCACTTATAAATATAGACGCAAAAATTCTCAACAAAATATTAGCCAACAGATTACAGCTTATCATCAAAAAAGTCATACATCATGATCAAGTAGGTTTCATTCCAGGGATACAAGGCTGGTTTAACATACGCAAGTCCATAAACATTATTCTCAATATTAACATAAGCAAAAACAAAGACCATATGTTTCTCTCAATAGATGCAGAAAGGCATTCGATAAAATCCAGCATCCTTTCTTAGTATTTACAGTGAACTCACAGCAGAGAACTACTCGCTGGACCATAAGTTTAAGGTTACTTTACAGAGGCATCCCCGCGAAAGCCCTGCCAATCAGAAAACTGAGAATACAGGCACCAGAACAGAGATACAATATGCTGGAGAACCCAGAGCAGAGATATGACTCCCCGGAACACCCAGAGCAGAGATATGACACCCCGGAGGACCCATAGCAGATATATTAATACCCCGGAGGACCCAGAGCAGAGATACGACACCCCGGAGGACCCAGAGCAGAGATATAAACACCCCGGAGGACCCAAACCAGAGATATTAACATCCCGGAGGACCCAGAGCAGAGATATTAACACCCCGGAGGACCCAGAGCAGAGATATGACACCCCGGAGGACCCAGAGAAAGAGATACGACACCCTGGAGGACCAAGAGCAGAGATATAAACACCCTGGAGGACCCAGAGCAGAGATATGACACCCCGGAGGACCCAGAGCAGAGATATTAACACCCTGGAGGACCCAGAGCAGAGATATGACACCCCGGAGGACCCAGGGCAGAGATACAATATACTGGATACAATGTACTGGAATTGCACATTGAGTTTCAGCAACCTGATGTGCCCCAGGGCAAGGGATTCCATGCTCCTACACTAGGAAACTGGTGGGAAGAGGGAGGACAGTGTGTATGGGTTTAGACAATTTTTTTTAATGTCATCGCACTCAGGAAAATTTACATCCATGCGGATGGAGTGCTGGGTAGCTTTAAAGTGATCATATAAACTGACTTCTATAGAGAGATGGGCCCAGCACACTTTGTGTGGACAGGTGTGTCAAATCCAAGTCTAAGAGTGATCCCACTACTGCAGTGACACATGCACTCACACACACATGCACTCACAAACACACCCTCATGCACACGCACACATGCATACACACACTCACACACATGCACACGCACACACGCATTCATGCGCACGCACTTACACGTGCGCACACACTTGCACACAAGTACACGTGCACACACACTTGTACACACACTGATGTACTCGTACACACAGACACACGCACACTCGAGCACACACACTCATACTCACACACATGCACACACACATATGCACTAATGCACCCATGTACTCATGCACACACAAACGCACACACTCACACATGCACTCACACACACGCACACACACATGTGTGCACAGAAAAGCACTGGAAGTCAACCGTGTTGACACTATAGTAGCAATTGTTTCTGGGTGATGACATTTAGGAAGATTTTATTTAGTCTTGGCCTTGGTTTTACACATCTGTATTGATAATTTTCCTCTAACAAATATGAGTCACTTGTGTAATAGTTCAGTTTTTTAAAATAAGTAGAAACAACTACATTCTTCATTTGCCTCAGTAATCTAGGACAGCCCTTGTCTGAGCAATTGTGCCCCTGGGACCAGTCTCATGACGAGATCTTCAGCCTCACTCCCCCAACTGGCCCTGAGAAGTCATCTGTTGGATTTCTGAGCCCCACAAGGGTGACAAGGCCTGACTCATAAGGACAAAGAAAGTGGCATCACTGTGTGCAGGACCGGAAGTTGCCACAGGCCTCTCGCTGGGGTTTCTCCCGTGCATGGGGCTGTCCTGGGCGGCTGGCTTCTTTCTTCATCCTCCCATTTTGATCTGTGAAGAAGGGCTGACAGGAAGGCAGTGGCTCCTGGGGGAAATGCCAGTGACTGAGGAATGTGGTAAGGACAGCAATGGTCACAAGTTCATTCAGTGTTTGGTAGTCAAAACAAAGAGCAGTGACAAGGAAGATGGTCTGAGGAAGAGGCTGTGCGTCCACAGAGCCTTGGAGCAGGTGTGCCCGTATTCCTGTCCCTCTGCCTGTCACCTGTGATGCTGCTCTGTAATGTTGCACACGAGTGATGCCAGCTGAACACCCCCAACATGTAGGACACTAATGCACCCAGGACAGGAGCTGGTGCACACAGGCCCGACCTTGGGAGGGGAAGTTCTGGGAGGCGTCTGCTTCCAGATGTCCTGAGAAATGCACACTTTGTCACCTTCTTCCCTGTCTGACTCTCCCTTTCCCACTGGTCCCTGAGACCACCTCCCAGACACACGTCACCCAAGTTCTTGTCTCAGTGAATGTCTGTTATGTACTTGAGTAGCCAAACTAGAGGCTCCCCTTGACTCTTGCTCTAACGAGTGCACGTGCTCTGGGAACAGAGCCCTGTGGGAGAGCATCAGCCAGGCCCCCGTGCACCCAGTGGGCAGGCTTTCACCACTCAGCTGCCACCTACATAAATTTGAACCAGCTCAGAGCACAGGACCCACAGGTGGAGGAAGACACTGCCCACCCTCATGGCTCTAAATGGTTGTGCCTTGGAGATTAATCACTCTCATTTTCAGATGGGGAGCAATCTCTGTGTCTAGCCTCAGAGCTCCCTTCCAACTCACTGCCAAGAAATGGAGCTGTGCCCTAAATTCGTGGCCAGAATTGGCCTGATCTTTGCCTTAGTTTCACATGTGAGACAGCTGGTCCTGCTTACATCAATCACATTGTCCGGAGATCATCCTCATGTTTTGTGTTTCCTAGAGACAGACGATCCGTTTCCATAGCCTGTTTTCTATATGTGACATTTATCCTAACCTGTAGAGAATCCTATTTAAAGACTAGAAAAACCAGGGGAAGTCAGGGAGAGAAGAAACCTGTGTGATCCACAATGACTCACACAATGAAGAGGGGCTGGGGCAGGAGCCGCCCACCCCGCAGGCAGTGCTCCTGGTTGTGGTATTCTGTCTCTGAGCCCGGCAAGCCTCAGGTTCCTTCTCAACACACAGCCAAGCTTTTCCTTGACAGCCTTCGGGAGCTAAGAGGGACCTGAGAGGATGCATCCCTCCAGCTGGACCTCAGAAATGCAACCAAACCCACAATGCAGAGCCGTGCCAAGCACCCCATAGGAATTTCACATACACGTGTCCTCAGAAAGGACTCCCAAGGTGCTGCCGTGATCTTGGGGCCTTCCCACCATGGAGGGGGCAGACTGGAGGCCTTGAGGGAATGCTGGGTCCTGGAATGGGTGGGTCTGGTCTGAGGCCGCCCCATGCCCACAGTAGGCTAGTGCTCCAGGTTACTGTGCTCTAGGCTTGAGGTCCAGGCGGAGCTGCGTGGCGGCCACTGCGATTGGCCTGGTCAGTGGTTTGGCCTGGTCAGCAGGCTCCTGCCTCTCACACCCTGGGATGAGGTTCAGGGCGGAGGGAAGGCAGGGTACAGGGTCTACTCCCTTCTTCTCACTGGGTGTGACCTCCCAGTGCCGGGCCAGTCGGGGCGGCAGGGCCCTGCCCTTATCCCCACAGGCTGCCCCTGGAAGAGGAACAGGGGTCAGCCCTTGAGAGGAGATGGTGAAGCCACACCCTTCTCATCAGAGAGGCACCCCTCATGGGGATGCAGAGAAGCTGCAGCCCTTCCTTGCATAGAGCCAGAGCCCTCCCTGTTCCCCTGAGCCCAGAAAGACAGAGGCAGCCAGAAGCTCCCCTCAGCTCCACTGAGAAAGGCCATGGATAGATAGGAGCATGCTGACCTCGAAAGGAATCTCACACATATACACACTCCAGACACTCCGTCTGGCCTGGCCTCTGCAGTGGCCCCTGGGAACATCACTGAACGGAGCCTGCCACTTCCGCCCTGGGCAGAGAGGTGGTATCTGCCTCCTCTGTCCATTTTCTCTATGACTGTTTACCTTATCTCTTGTGTAAAGTAAACCACTTCAAAACTCAGTGACTTAAAATAATAACAGTTTGTGACTTCTCACAAGTGGGGGTTGCTATACCCACTGTGTCATGCTGTTGTGGGGGCTCAGGGGGTGCACATCTAAGGCAGCTCACTCATGGGCCTGGGGCTTTGGGGGACAGCTGGAAAGCTGGGGTCAGCTGGGCTCTCAGGGTAGAGTCTTTCCTTTCCAAGTGGTCTCTTCAGATGGACTTTTTTTATAATTACATAGCTATGCGGCACCCCCAGAGAAGAAGCTAGAAAGCTGTGAGCACTTTGAAGGGTCAGGCCCAGAGCTGCCAGTCACTCCCGCCACACTTGGGGATCACAAGGTCCACTTAGACCCAGAACAGAGGGGAGACGCAGCAGCGTATACATGGGGAGTCAGCACTGGATCATTTTCTTTCCAGCGTCTTGAATCCAAAGCAACAGCCCAGTCTCTGAAGAACCATAAAACACTAGGAAAAGACCATTTCTCATCTTGACTACTTAACAATCTTGTGATGGTTTTATTGTATTCTTGAAGATCCTGTCCAGGGTTTTATCTTTAAAAAACATCTCTATTTATGCACCCAATGCCACGAAACTAGCAACTCCTGTTGAAGGAAGCCCTTGCACTGGGGACACCCTGTTCCTTCGTCTGTGGTGGCTCCCTGTCACACTCTGATGTCATGTCCCCATCAGCCGAGGCAGGGGAGCATTGCCACAATGAGCTTAGTCACTGTGCAGTCTGACGTGGATCTGAGGTCACCTAGCGAAGACCATCTAAAAACAACAGCTGTCCCTTCAAAGCAGGGGTCGCGGGCACTGTCCTGATGTCTGCACCTCCCTGGGACAGAGGGAACTGGCAGGACTAACCCACACACACCAGCTCAGGTTCCCCGCCCAGCCCAGAGCCTGTGAGCGTGACTAAGGGCCTCAGAATCTAGCTTCTGGGGAAAGGTCTTGGCTAATAGGCATTAATCATTTCCGATTAAGTAATAGTTGAGCCAATTTTTGTTTTCAATTAGAAATAAAGTTTAAGTATTTTGGACATGTATAAGGAATCTTCAGTGAATGCTAAATTACTGTTTTCAGAAAAAAGAAAAATGGACATGTACTTAAACCTCAAGTCAGAGTCTGGAGCAGCATCTGGGGTTTCTCTTTGGAAGTTGGCCCGGAAAGAGCATTTGTCCTGGAGCTTACAGCTCTGGAAGGTGGGCAGAGACTTCCCCAGGCCCACCACACTTACCGGAGTTCCTCTCAGGATGCCTTTGTCATCCCAGCCTCAAAGCAGCAGAGTAAGAATTGTGGGCAGTCAGCAGCATTGGTTTTTCTAAATCATTTGCCCATAAATGAAAAACTTCTATCATGGGCGGCGCCTGTGGCTCAAGGAGTAGGGTGCTGGTCCCATATGCTGCAGGTGGCAGGTTCAAACCCAGCCCCGGCCAAAAAAAAAAAAAAGAAAGAAAGAAAGATTTCATCAAATAGCCTGGGGAGAGCTATTCCAGGTTAAGGGTCGAAGGGCACAGTGGAGTCATGCTGGATCATTTCCCTGTCACCCCAACCCCAGCCAGTCCTCTGAATGCATGTTGGTTGAGTCAGGTTGATCCCAGCAGACGGCATGGCAGTCTCAAGGTGATTCACAATCTGCAGTTATCCACCTGCTGGGAATAGTTGGATGGGGTCCTCCTATCCTTGCAAAGCCATTTCCAAATAAATGTTAGCCGTAGTTTGATTAAAATAAGGAAGTCTTGAGCCTCATCATTGGACCACAACAGAAGGCAGAGCCTTGTCCAAATGAAAACTTCCAGAGAAGTATTCCCCAAAGTGTCAGTGTTCACTTATCTTAGCAGGAGCCTGTGCCTTGGGAAGCATCTGTTGTTAAAGGAAAGGCAGAGAGAGAGAGAGAGCTGGAAGGAAATTTTATAGCCACTTAATATGGTCTTTTCTTTTCTCCAGAGAAGCTGAGCCCCAGGTCACCACCTGGGAGTACATAGGTTGGGATCCCAGCTACAGTCTCAAGGACGTGCAGCACTGAGGGTGCTTGGGCACCAGGGAGGCTCTGGGTATGGCTCGGGAATAACAGCAAGCTGGAGAGGCGGAATCCCAGAGGCTATCCCAGAGATAGCAGGTCACAGGGAGGGAGGATTAGGAGCTGTGAGAGTGGCTGAGCAGGTGCAGGTGCAGGAGCAGATTCAGGTGCAGGAGCAGGTGCAGGAGCAGGTGCAGGAGCAGGAGCAGGTGCAGGAGCAGGTGCAGGTGCAGGGGCAGGGGCAGGGGCAGGTGCAGGAGCAGGTGCAGGAGCAGGAGCAGGTGCAGGAGCAGGTGCAGGTGCAGGGGCAGGGGCAGGTGCAGGAGCAGGTGCAGGAGCAGGTGCAGATGCAGGAGCAAGTGCAGGAGCAGGTGCAGGTGCAGGAGCAGGGGCAGGAGCAGGTGCAGGAGCAGGTGCAGGAGCAGGTGCAGGGGCAGGGGCAGGTGCAGGTGCAGGAGCAGGAGCAGGTGCAGGTGCAGGTGCAGGTGTAGGTTCAGGGGCAGGTGCAGGAGCAGATGCAGGTGCAGCTTCACCAGCAGTGTGAGACTTTCCACAAATGAAACCCTCATACGGGAAACCCTCCTATGTGCCACCACGAACTCATCCTGACTGCGGTCCCCAAAGCACAGACTCCCTGTGAGGTCTGTTAGCCCATATTTTAGCAGGCCTCATCCAGAAATCACTGGAATTCAAGGCTTTTAAAATGAATGCTCAGCTATGACTTACAGCCACTTGTACAGTATTCTAGTTAAATCAAAAGCTCTTTAAGGCCACATCAGTGCTCATCATCCTTTATATGGTGACTCAGTGTGAGTGAGGGGCACTCTCTGGCACCCAGGGCCAAGGGTGTGAGTGCCATGTCCTGCCCTGGAAACCCTTCTTTAGAAAATGAATGAACCTGTGAAACTCATGCATTGTACCTTTACCCATGGCCACCAGGGAGCTCAGAGGTGAACTGCACATTCCATTCAGTACCATCCTCAGAGCAGGTTCCATCTCATGGCTCACTTCTCCGTCAGTGTGTGTGTGTTTTTAACCTATATCTTTTATTCATCCTAATCTTTTGACTTCTTTCACTGTATTTATGGAATATTTTTAGAAAATAGGAGGAAAATACAGATTTTATTGGAAGAATATTTTAGTCCTTCCTTAAAAAGCTCTCCCATATACATTTTAAAAATTTTCCCCAAACCCTGTAAAAGTCCTTAGTGTCTCTGAGTCTTCCAAGGATTGGACAATGCTCCCTCAGTCATCTGGCTGAACATCCTGCCTTATCAGTTCCCTGAAGATCTCCACGGCAGAGACACTGTGAGATGCTGGGAGCTGGGCCACTCGTGACTGCAGCCCCAACCCCTTCAGCAAAGGAGAGCTGACCTCTTTCTCCAAAGTGTCTTGATGAGTCAGCAGGCCCCTAGTGACACCCAGAGAAATGCTGTTTTGCTCCCAATTGCATTCTGTGGGTCGTTTCTCTGCCTTCCTCCCTTTGGGAGCCCCTGGGTGCGGCCTGTGTCCCAGGAGACCATGGGGCTGTTTTGCTTTTCATCTCCATGTACTCACAGCTGACAACAGTGCTCTGCTCAGTAGCTGAGCCACAAATATCTTCTGAGTGGACATGTTGATTTGGGCATGCTGTTGACTTCTCAGCAGAGTGGGGAGATGGGGCTTCCTCCCAGTATCATCAAGGGGATTACATGGGATTCAGACAGAAAGTGCTTTGCAAAGTGGGCAGCAGTAGAAAGGACGTGTGACCCTCATGTTCTGTTACAGTCAAAACATGACAGCAACACCCAGAAAGTCCCTGCTCCCCCCACCCCCCGCTGACTTGCACCTCCACTGGCCAGGAGGGTCTTCAGTTTTAAGAATATGTCAAAATATTTAGCCTAGTGGAGACGCAGTTGTGCTGATGCCAAGAGATTCCAGGAGGAGGGTGCCACGTGGGCTCCTCTGGACCCTGCAAGCTTCTTCCAGCCCTTTTCTCCACAATGAGGATAGAAGCTCAGGTCAAGAGAGCAGTGGGGAGAAGCCAGATAATGCCCAGTCTTCCTGGCACGCAGGCATGTGACCAGTAGGGGACCCGGCCTGTGATCCTCCTCCATCCAAGCTGTCAGCCCAGAAACCCTCCCCGGTCTTCCACCCCCTCATGTGTCTCTTTGGGAAATAAATCTGCTATTGTAATTCTCTAACAGACATGGAAGCAATTTTGGAAAACCTGCATTGTACTGGGGCCAGCATTTTGGGATAAGTACATAGAAGCAGGGTCCAAAAAGTTGAGATAAGTACATTACACAGACATCCAAAATTTGCCTTTGGCAATATTTGTGTTTGAACAGAGAATTATAACCTAAAAATAGAAATCACATTTTATCTATCAAATTTTCCACAATGTTTTATTTTGATATTAGAGGCTGGATGCATGGGTGGGTGGTTGATTCCTTGTGCAGCATTCCTGCACCTAAACAAACGTGCCAGCTAGACTTGATGACAAGGTCCAGTACTTGGTGGGATTTCCCAATGACAAGCCCCAGAATAAGTCATTGGGTCTTTGCACCCCATTTCTCAAACACGCAAAGTACTTCTTCCCCTCGTGTATTAGAGGGTGCTAAGCCAAACAGTAGGGGTGCAGACGTGGAAAGAGCACATACAACGTTGCCCTTCCCTGGGCGACAGTCGCTACAGAATATGTAGGAAAACAGGAAGGGGGTGAGGCTTCCTTTTGGAAAGCGAAGCGTGGAGGAAGCACGGGTGGGCAGCGGAGCACAGCAAAGGGGTTGCTTAGAAGGAGGCCACTCCAGCAGGGACAGAGAAGAGGAGAGCCACACCCAGGACTGTTTTCCAAGGATGATTTACAGTACCCATTGTTGGCCTTTCCTCTGAGTAACTGGGCACAAAACAGGAGCTGGGATGCTCATTCATCTTGTCACTGGGTTTTTCTTTCCCTGGTTCTTTAGCTCCCAGCTGCCTGGGCAGGCCGTTCTGCCTGAAGGTTCCAGTTCCCCTGGCTTCACTCAGCGCTCACGCAATCCCGAGAAGCAGCCAGCTCTACCTTGACAGGCTAGATGCATTTTTGTGCCATCTTCTTTGCTTATGATTTATTTCTGTAGCAGGATTCACCATGAAACCTAAAGCAGAGAAGAGACTGATCCCCTTCGCCAGGACCATGATGACTGTTTGGAGGTAGCAGAAGTTTGTAAGGCCCTTTCCCAGGAGGAGAGCAGCAAATGGCTGAGCCTGGACTTTGATCCATCCGTGAGACAGATGTGGTGCTTCGTAGATGAAGGAATGCCTTTAGGTGGTGTGATGCACAATCTCAGCTGTTCTCTTAAAAGTACATTTCTGAGATGCATTTCTATATTGTGTGTGTGTGACCCCAATGTCACAGCTGAAGAAGCACCGAAACAAAAGTCTAGGTTAGCTCTGGTTCTCACTCCAGAGCCTGGGAGACTGCTGAAGGGGTTGAATTTAGAAACCAGAGCTCTGACTCTCTTGTTTTTCGAAAACATTGTAGCCCCTCACTTGAAATGACAGAAACTCACGTTCCGTCCAGCTTTCGAGTCTTTCCTGCTTTAAAGCCCCTCTTTGGTCTACCAGCATTTCAGAGGGACTGGGACGTTCTCTCTCCTCTTTGTGTGTAACTTGTGTTCAAGACAGAAGAGGACTCAGAAGCTGACCCGAGAAGCAGGAGCCCCTCGCCTTCCTCGCCCTGCCCCCTAGTCTGGTCTTTGTCCTCTCAACAGTTTCTGCACCCCAAACCTGACTGGCCGACACCAAACCGTCCCTCAGAGCAAGTCAGGCAAGAGGGAAAGTCCTGGAAATCTTACCCTGCGTGTTAATAAATGATGTTGTGCCCTAGCTCCAGACCTCTCCAAAGAAAAGCCCACATTGACAGGAGCCACCTCTGGTGGTTCACAGTCACTCAGTATGCACAGGGGGATGTGTTCCCTTTCTGGGGTAGGTGTCTCCCCTCTGGACTTCTCCAAGATGCTCCTAAGCTGCACGGTCCTGAGCTGTCCCCAGGCTTCCACCCAAGCCTCGGGGTTGACGGGGGAGCTCGGCAGGGACTTTGCTGTGGAAACTCCTGGAAGAGGCTGTGAACATCCTCAGGGGCTTCTGCTGCTTTTGTGGTCCCCTGCCTATGGTGACCTCAGCTGACACCATGATCAATGTGGGAGGGGGTGGGGCTGAGACCTATGCAGGAGGTAGGTACAGGTGTACCAGGCAATTTTTCCAGCTCCACGAGGCCTGGGCTGAGCAGGCGGAGGCTTCAGACCCCTCAGCCTGGCTCCTCACAGATAGGACTGCATGCCGTGCAGTCTGCAGGGATGCCAGCCAAGTATGAACAAATCATGACTGTGCAATACGAAAGTTCTTAGGCAATGCCGCACGCAAGCACCAGGACAGGAACACCCCTGCCAATAGGAGACTTGGGGGCAGATCTTTGACTTTGGAGAAGGATGTGGTCTTTGTGACCCCAGGATGAGATGTGCAGTCACGCAGGCTCGCTGTTGTCATCTTAGGGACATGACACTCACTGGTGCATAGCAAGAGCCCAGTAAGTATGTGACAGGACTGCATAAACCCCAGACACTGATACCCTCTAACAAGGATCCCCATTCCTTAAGGAGGCACACTCCATGTGCAGAAAGCAGAGTAATACATAAGACGTCACTGGGACCCAGCCCTGGAAAGTGGACTTGAGAGTAGTCCCTGGACTTGCAATGGCTGCAGGCTGCTAGACTAGAATGGAAAGGGCAGCCCCAGAGCATGACGGGTCTGAGCCTAGGCCTCAAAAGTGAACGTGATTTCTCCATGGGGAGAAGTGAAGCCAGGGTTCCCCAAGCTGAAGGGACAGTTGGCACAGAGGTGGTAACCTCATGATGAGTGAGGTCAGAGCAGGGAGCACTGGCATTTCATACTCAGGAAGGGGCTTCATCTGAGCAGCCCCTCAGGGGCCCCCCACAGAGAAGGTGGCACTTGAAAGCATCCTCTGCTACTGCCCTTTCCTCCTCACACTGTGGTGTCGTTCAGGGTAAGTCATCAACGACGTGTCTGTCTTCCCACCAGACAGCATGCTGTGCGGGGGCCAGGCCTGGACATCTGTATTCACCAAGCTTTCAGAAGGTGCCAGCAACTTGGTCAGCATGGAGGCAGGAGAGCCCGGGCTGCAGCCTCCCCACCACTGCCCACTGCCTCCCGCAGCCTCAGAGCACTCCAGCCACTGCTGCCCCTGATGGACGCCTCATCTGGGTGGACCCACTCCCTGGACAGAGGGGCCTGAGCTAGGACCGAGGTGCATCTGGCACCTAGCTCGGGGGACTCCTGCTTGGAAAACCCCACACAAGGAGGGGGGGGCCTGCAGTGAGATTCCCTCTGTGGCACAACCCATTGCCAACAATCTCCCCTCACACAGCCCGGGGAGGGGCAGGTGGCAGCACAGGCCCCTCTAACTCTGAGTGTGAGTCATCATGCCCTCTGCTGGCCAGACATGGCAGTGTCCTGGACGTGGAGGAGTCTGGAGCCTTCTGCACTTCCTGTCCCACCAGCTTCCTTCCTCCTCCGGAGAGAGGAGGGAGCTATCTGAGGAGAGCAGGAGGCAGCCATTCAGTTTAGGACCAGCCAGTCTCGGGCAGATGTCCTTCTGCAGTGGGGACAGAGGGACAGAGTACACAGCATTCTGCCCAGCACACAGCTGCCTTCCTTGTGCCAAGGCTGACCCACTAAGACCAGACACACACCTCTAGTGTTTTAACTTTGTACCTGGACATGCACCTGGACACACACACCTCTGGTCTTTTAACTTTGGAATCACCTCTGCACCCATTTAGAGCCTCCAAAGAAAAGCCACAGTTGTCCTTTCTGACCACAACTGACCTTCTTCTCAAATGGCATTGCCCACCCTGTGCCTATCCATCTAACTGGACACACAACTATATTTGGCAGTTTCCAAAAAGCAGATCCAGACTTCAAGGATGAAGGCCAAGCCCCAGGGAGGAATTCAACAGAAGAAGCACAGATCCCACCTCCCATCCTGCAGGAGCTGCATAAACTCAGGGAGGGTGACCGCCTTGCTGGAGAAGGGTCCCAGCCCCACTGGCCCACATGGACTCTGTGCATTGACACTGTGTATGTTCCCAGGCCACCAGCCCCAGGGAAGCTCTAAAGCCGCACCTGCTAAACAGAGCTCGGCAGGTGTCTGGGTGGCTCCCGCAGAGGTGTCTGGAAATCAGAGACCACAGGGGCAGTCAGGACTGGGGGAGGGACCAGGATCCACCCACACATTCAACACATGGTGGTGACGTTGTCAGACCCTGGGCAAGACCACCCCTCCCAGTGTGGGGATGAGATAGGAGTTTCACAGAAGGTGGTGTAGCCGAGCAGGGAAGAAGAAGAGCAGGTGGCCCTGGACCAGGATGGAGGCAGATGGTGGAGCAGAGAGTACAGGGGCAGGGGAGAGAGACCCACCAGGTGGGGCAGTGCACCTTGGTGGCAGTCTGAGCTCTCTCCTTCCCTGTGTCTCAGCCTTGTCCACACACTGGAACCACCCACAAGCTCCCCAAGGTGCCAATGCCCATACCTCAACCTCAGAGATCCTGGTTTCTCAGGCCTGGGGTGTGGCCTGGGTGTCTGGATTTGACCCAGATGATTGTAACGTGTCACAGGTTTGAGAACACTGCCTTTGGGCTTCCTCTGGCCTGAGCTGGGTCACACCTGCAGGCCCAGGAGCCACAGCTGGTGCCCAGCAGGCAGTGGGAGTGAGAGCTCAGCTAACTGTCTGGGCCCCATGGCTTCTGGGGACTGTAGCCACTCACCCACAGATTCCTCAGGGCCTACTTCTTTCTTGTTTCCACCTCTATCTTTCTGGAACCTGTCAGGTGGAGAGACAGTAAGGAGAAGAGGGAAAGGAAACTCAAACCAGTCAATTCAAAGTCTGTCTGGGGACACAGTGCACACACAGACCAGGCCACAGCCACAGAGAGCTGCTAGGCTGGAACTCCCGCTGCCTTAGCCTTGCACAGGCACTTTGCCTTCAGGAAACATGTCCTCTGCTGGGACAGCTGCGATTCCCCAGGGCTGACACATGCACTCCTCTCCCAGGTGGGGTAGCAGGGCTGAGCGGTGGCTGTGGCCAGGGATGGGAAGCTGGCAGCTGTGCGTGTTTCCTGCCAGTTCTATCCCTTGAGCTGTATCAGCTGTGAGAGAGACAGTCCACATTCCTGAAATTGCTGATAAGCAGATACTATCCCTTTATCCATCCCACAGGCCAAAACATGTGCTGTGCTTTGTGATTCTTGCCCCTTTGTCCTAGAAACGTGACCAGTCCCGGCCGCAGCCCTCCCTATCCCCACGCCTCTGCCCATGAGTCCCTGGCTCATCCCACTGTCTCCAGCCCTCTCCCTCTCTCTGTATTTTTCCCCCTCAAAATGGGGCTTTTAAAAATTATTTCTGGCTGATTTTATAGGCCTTTGTGCTTTTGAGAAGAAAGAAGTATAACATGTTTCTTCAGGACAAGCCGGGGTGGAGCTCTCAGTGTGCCAGGCATGTGATGACGGGGGGGGGGGGGGGGGGGGGTTGGGGGGGGGAGAGGAAGGAGCAAGCGTCTCTGAAGCTGGAGGGCAGGTTTGTGGGTCTCCTGGCTCCAGGCAGCAGTCAGCACCTCACGGGGTTTCTGGGACATGCTCAGAGCCCCTCACAGCCTAGAGCTGCTCCCAGTTATCACCCCAGAATCTGTGCCCTCAGAGGCCACTGAGGCCCTCACACTTCCAGCACAGGTGGGCTCTGTGGTGCTGAAACAGGAGTGGGGGAGGGGGGGCAAGGAGGCTGCAGGTAAAGGGCGGACGCGCCTCTGGACACAGGATCGGGGAGCATTCTGCTTCAAGGTGGTGACAGGGAAGCTCACTGAGGGCCCCTGAGAGCCTCTCGAGACTGCATGAAAATGCACAAAGAACCAGGAGAAATCGTGTTGTCACTCCGAACGCACAGCCTTTCTGGTGGCAGTGGTGAAAGGCACACATTGCTCTGATCTTCTCTGGCCTCTGGTTCCTGTGCCAGGCTTAGGAGGAGGCACGCTCATAGAATTGATCCTGGGGAAAGGTGACATTGGTGACACTCAAGGGCTGACATGTCTGTTCAAGGTATTTCAGGATGGTGTCTGTGAACAGCATTTCACTTTTCAAATGTGCCTAAATTCCTAAACTTCAGCAACTTGGAAAATTCCCTCCTCACCCAAGGATGGCAGACAGTGGGACTCAGGTGCAGTGAGCACAGTAGTCTGGGTCTGTTACGTCCCTGGACACACAGCCACTCAGGATTTAGAAGCCAACCTTCACGCAGGCACTGGGGGGGCTCTCAGGGTGCCAGGCACGCTCTGCTGTTGATGCCAGGGTGAAGTGACAGAGAAAGGCCCCCACTCCCTGGGTCATGCTCCAGTGCCAGCATCCAGCAGGGGCTGTCGAAGTGGCTGGGTGCCACCTCCTTATGCATGGTAGACTCGAAAGAGTAGCTGAGCTGCACTGGGGCCTGACCTCACAGCTGACCTCACAGGACCAGGCAGGGCTCTGTGGGTGGGGGCTGGAGAGAGGGCCTGTTAAGAGCAGAAAGAAGGTGGAGTGGCCAGTGAGGCAGAGCCGGGACACCCGGGGAGGCGCCCCCGGAGAGCTTGGCGGGGTTACCCCATAGCACCCCTTGCGGGAACAGGTGCCATGTCGGGGTGGTGACAAGCTATGTCAAGCATGCGGTACCGTCCAAAGCTCATGCTGCAGCTCCACGGAGACAGATTATAAACCGGACACAGATCCACCTGCAGACTTGTTGGTGGATGTGTGGCCTGAGGGCCAAGGGCACTCCTGCCTGAGCTGAACACGATAGCCCATGCACACCTGTGCCTCTGTGCGGCTTAGCCAAGGGATCCAAACCACCGAGATGCCCCAGGAACTTCGTCCTGGGAAGCGGAGGGGACTGCTCTGTAGCTGCCCCACTGCCTGACAGCCTTCGCTTCGGTTGGCAGTTGGGGTGAGGGGGAGGCAGGCAGGGAACGAGGTTGGTGAGGAAGCCTGGGGGCAGATGAAGGAAATCTCAGCACCAAACAGAGTGTTTTCCTGGAGGTAGCAGGAAACCCCTCAATGTGCTTAACCCTGGACAGAGCAAGGTGAGACCTGCTTTAGAAACTAATTCAGGGCCTCTTTGTTTGGGGTCCCCCAAATCCAAGTCCAGGACTGTGCACAGTACTTATCTGGATGGTGTGGAGAAGGCAGGAGGGAAGTGGGGGCAGTGGTGCAATGAATTGGGTGGTATTAAGCCAGTGTTGTGAGGTGGGCAATGGGCTTGATCCCTCAAAGAAGCTCTAGGAGACTGAGCACGCGCCCACCTCGCTGCCACCCCGGCCAGGGCGAGGAGCCTTGGACTCTGACTGGCTCCCTGCGGTGTGCTCTGGACTGCTAGCTTGCTGCACTTCTGGCCACCTGCAGCGCAGGCCGTGGCATGTCCACAGCTCAAGGAAGCGCCTTCAGGGACAGGAAGCCCACCCAGGCTGTGGGAAGTCAGCATGGCCCTCAGAGGGTGGGCAGGGCATGGCTAGCTCTGCCGCAGTAAGAAGCAACCATGGGGCCAGTGGGCAGTTGGGGAGGCACAGAAAGCAGTTCTGAGCAGCGTTATGACATTTCCTCTACTGTTCCACTCCTGGCTTTCAGTTATAGAAATTTTATTTTTTAAAATGCTAATTGTGAAATATAAGCAGAAAACATCTGGCATGACTAGATATCCCAGACTATCCCCAAAGACAAAAGTGACCTGATTCTAGGTCACGTCTTCACCATAGAATTGTCCCCAGTCCATGGTTGCTTTGTGTCAAAGAGAAAGAAAAATGTCTGTTGTTGGATAAGTGGCAGGTTTTGTTTTGCATTTTGCATTTTCACATTCATTGCAAACTATTTCAGCAACCAAGACGCATCGGCGCTTTCACCAACTTTGCACAATTCCTGGGAGCAGCTCCTGTAAGGAGTACTCTGGCCAGAACGGCAGGCTCCCCAAGGAGTCGCAGAGCTCGGAGCCACTTGCCCTAACTGGGTGAAGCTGATGAGCCTTTTGGAACCACAAGGGAACCACTTTGAGGCCCTAGACAAGCAGGACTTCCCCCCAGGAAGGAGTTGCCAGAGCAGAAACTAGTAAGGACACAGGGAGACTCAGCCACAGCCCCCAAGTCAGCTACAGATAATGAAATCTCCCACACCAGCAGCACAAGGCCACGTCTTCAAGGACACCAGGAGAGGCAGGAGAACCAGAGTGGTGGTGGGTTTCAGTATGGGTATCCCCAGAAGCAGACCTGAGACAGGCTGTAGGTGTAAGTTGTTACTTGATCCCAGGACATAGCAGTACAGGGCAGGGAAGTGATGCCAGCAAAAAGTGGAATCAAAGAGAACGCTGGCCTGCGGGCCACCACGGGCAATGAGCCTCTGTCCTTTCTGGAATACCAGGAGCCACTGCAGACAGTGTGTCAGAGTAACCCCTCCAAGGGGCTAGGAAGCCATGTGTTTCTACATCCCCCCACAAATCAGTCACTGGCTGAGGTCAGCCACTGGGGCAGGGAGTGTTAATTTCCCAAGAATTTATCCTGCACTTGGGCTGGTGTCCATAGGCACAGTAAGCCATAGGCACAGGCAGGCACAGGTGCTGACGGGGGCCCCCAGTGGCCGCTGATCTCCTGCAGTCACTGCACATTAGTTCTGCTCGTTCTAAACTCCACATAGACAGAACCATCCAAAATGTCCTCTTTTAGTGTCTGATTTCCTTTGACCAAGGTTATGATGTTGCCTGAATAAGTTGCTAATTATTTTTTACTGAAGGGCAGTACCCCACTGCACAGGTGTATCAGAGATTGTTGATTCCTTCAGATGGACACCTAAACTAGTTCCCGTTCAGGGTTAGGAGAATAACCTGCTATGAACTTTGAAGGACAAGTCTTTTTTCATGGACATATGTTGTCCTTTCTCTTGGGCAAACAGCTTAGAGTAAAATTGCTAGTAAGTTAAAGTTCAACTTTATTTAAAAAAAAAGCCAGTCTATGTACAAAGTGGTTACATTTGCCACTAATTTAAAAAAAAAAAAAAATGAATACATGAATGATTATTGTAGAAAAATAGAAAATACAGAGATGTTTAGAAAAAATAATTTAAATTAGCTGAAATAGCTTTACCCATCAATAACCATTTTAGCCACGTATGTTCAAAGAACATGGTCCTATCAATAATTATTTGATCCCAGGGAAGAGGAACCACGTCAAGCAAAAAGGAATTTTCTTAGAGGGACACAGAGGCCTCTCAGTGACAACGGGCTCCCAGCAATGACAAGTCCCAAGTGTCCGTTCTCTCTCTCTCCATTCACTTACTCTGTCTCCCCTGGGGCAGCTGGGCCTTTTCTCTCTCCTTCCCCCGCTTCTAGTGTCCCTGCTGCAGATCAGCACACTCACTGGCTCTCGCCCAGCGAAGATGCTGCAGTGCAACGGCCCTTGCACGCAGCACTGTCTGACAGGTGTCTCTCTGAGTAGCTGCCATGCCAGGTCTGAAGAGGGCAGTTCAGTCTCCCTAACACAGACCTCAGCCCTGGACTGTGGGCAGGAGGAGCTGCTTTCTGGGAGAATTGTGAAAAACTGTGATGAATCTGGCTAAAATGACCCCCAAGTGGAGGCCTTGCTAAAGAAAAATCTGTAATCTGCTTGCTGAAAACTTACAGCTATCCCTTGAACAATCTTCTGTGCCATTGAAAATGCACCTTCACTGTCATTTGCAGGGAACACGTGATAATAGGCTCTAAGCCAGTGTTTTTCATCCTTTTTAATTCTCCGGCACTCTTGACCTATAGTTAAACTTCCACAGCACACTTAAATTATGTTGATTAAAAAAAGAGTAAAATATATATATATATATATATATATATATATTTGCTGTGTTTAAAATTCTTTTAAAAATAATTTAATTAATAGCATTAAAAATTTCTGTGGCACACAAGATCCTGTCAGGGCACACCAGTTAAAAAGCACTGCTCTAGTGCAGCGTACCACACCTGATTTACCAATTCCCTAGGGCTAAGCATTTAGATTGTCAATTGCCAGATCAGAAACTAGTAAGGACACAGGGTGACTCAGCCACAGCACCCAAGTCAGCTAGAGGTGGCGAATCTCCCACACCAGCGGCACGAGACCATGCACTTTGATAAACATTTCTGCACATAAACTGCACTTTGATGAACATTTCTGCACATAAATTGTTTAGGATGCATTTCTTAGAACATCATAGATCCCATGCCTAGTAATGTTATTTCATTTTTTCTTCACAATAACATCATGAGGCAGGGTAATACATCCATTTTACAAATATAAAAACTAAGGCAACATAAAAGTAGACACAATTCTTACAAGTCAAACTGGAGAGTGAGAGAACGGGGATTCAAACCAAAGTCTGAGCCAGAGGAAGACTGTGAATCTAAAAACAAGGTATGAAGAGGATTAAAGATGGCGGCAAATAACAGCTTCCCTGCAACTGGGCACAGTGAGTCTGGGGAGACAGGACTCTGGCCGGTGGGATCTGTCTATAATCATCCCTTTGAGGATACAGGGAGCCAGCAAGGGACTTCTGGACCCCAAGAGGAGGACAAAAACAGTGGAGAACTAGCAAGTGATTGCGTGTGTTCGATCAACCTAATCACCCCGGCAAACATGAGTACAAACAGCTGTGAGACTGCAAACCGGAAGGGCCTTACCTGTGAATTGTTTTGGTGTTCTTGGACTTGGCACTCAGTTGAGCTGCCTTGGGGAGAGCTTGAGCAGGGGTGTGGAGAACTTTGGGCATTGTCTGGGGCCCCAGACTGAGCCACTGAGCTGGGTGCAGGAAGCCACTGGGAAAGAACTGCCCTGCCAAGCTCTGCCCTCAGGGTCCCAGAGCAAGTATCAGTCAGGACAAAGTAACCTAGTGACTGAGCAGCCTAAAGGCGGAAACTGAGCTGCCTTACAGACTTAATCCTTAGGGGCAGAGTGACACGGTTTTGGCACACTGGAGACTTGGGCTGTTGCCCTGGATAAAGTGCCATGATGTCACAGCTCATAGCAACCTCAAACTCCTGGGCTTGGTGCTGCCCAGACCTCCATAAGAGCTGTGCGGCGAACCCTGACCGGTGACCCGCACGAACTGGACCTCATCATTCCCTCACTAGGAACTGCGGGAGCCACGCAACTCTGCATCCTCCCTCCTATGTCCTCCCAGCCTCCACACTAGCCCGTTCATCAGGCCAGGGACTCTGGTAGCTGCGTGCCCTCTCAGCCTCTGCGCAGAGCCCATCTCCTGGACAGAGACTGCTGGAGACTTGGGCTCTCAGTGCCAAAGTCACTGGGCACCAGGCACTCCCAGAACCGTGCGAACCACCCCCAACCCTGTTGCTGGATCTGGGTGTGTCACACAACGGAGCTGCTTCCACAACCAGAACTCCCTAGCTAGAGCAGCCCCAGAGGAACTACACAGGGTCACTCCCTACAAAGATCCAGCAACAATAGAGTGAACCCGCTTGGGTCTAATCTTGGAGAGACACCTCCCCAAATCTGAGGACGGCCAGAGGTAATGGTGAAAAACAATCATGAGGCGAAATCAACAGAAAAAATCTGGTAATATGAATAATCAGAGTAGATCAACTCCCTCAAGGATCAATGTGGCAGAAACAACACAAGACCCCATGCACAAACAAATAGCTGAGATGTCAGAAATTGAATTCAGGACCTAGATAGCAAACAAGATTGAATTAGAATTCCAAAAGTTATCTCAAGAATTCAACAGATCCAAAGACCAAATGACCAAAGATTTTGACACATTGAGACAAGAAGTTGCATCCCTCAAAGATCTGAGAAACACACTAGAATCCCTCAGTAACAGAATGGAGCAAGCAGAAGAAAGGATTTCTGACATTGAAGACAAAGTTTTCAAACGCTCCCAAATCCTCAAGGAAGAAGAGAAATGGAGAGCAAAAACAGACCACTCTCTCACAGAGCTCTGGGAAAATTTGAAGAAAACCAATATTCGTCTTATAGGGATCTTCGAAAGTGTCGAAGTGGCTTCACAAGGCACAGAGTCTCTTCTCCATGAGATTATGAAGAAGAATTTTCCAGACATGCCAAGAAATTCCGAAATTCAGATAGCAGACAATTTCAGAACTTCAGCACGACTCAACCCGAATAAGACCTCCCCAAGACACATCATAATCAATTTCACTAAAGTTAATATGAAGGAAAAAATTCTGAAAGCTGCCAGATGAAAGAAAACCATTACCTACAAGGGGACGAATAATAGAATAACTGCATGTGCTGAAACCTTTCAAGCTAGAAGAG